>JBBBDQ010000383.1:2592500-2620000 GCA_037127315.1 Ascarosepion bandense
GAGAACGGAAATTTTAACGTCTTGTACACAGGTAATGTCTGCACAATATATATATATATATATATATATTTTAATTCAGATACTTCAATCCAAGGGAAAAAAGCAGGAAGGTAAATTCCAAAAAACCCGATCCTAATTAATATTAAAAATTTATTTTAATATTAAAAAATGATCCAGGAAGAGAGCTCCATGTAATAAAATATTACAGAGCAAATATATATATTAAAAAAGGATTAATTCAAAGATGTTGAATGGCCATTTCGATATGACGATCCCCACGGGGAGCGACACATCACCTCAGCAACAGAAAAAAACCTATATATATATATATATATATATATATATATATATATATATATATATATATACTTATTCTGCTCTGCTTACGTACTGAGCGCTTTTTTTATTGATTACTCGTCTCGGGTTTTTCTTTGGGCTACGTACTGGCTCGGTCTAAATCGCTCTGGCTGATGTTCATGTGCTTAGTTCTTTCCTTTTTTACAACCATTTTTTCCTTCCGCGTATATACGCGGAGGGTTTTTCGAAGCGAGTATAGTGATAAGTTTGCATTTATATATATATATATATATATATATATATATATATATATATATATATTCTTTCTTGCGTAGAAAAACCTGTTAATTTAAACACCTTAAGTGATTCTCGTCCTCCATTGACAGTAGATATTGAACAAATAGTTGTTTAACTGAAAACACTGATGAAGAGAGAGAAAGAGAGAGAGGGGGGGAGAAAGAGAAAGAAAGAAAGAAAGAAAGAAAGAAAGAAAGAAAGGCGCGTGTTTTGATAAAGAAAAAAACGTCCACACTTCCCGATTACCTGGTGTTTTCAGAATTTCTTTTCCCATGATTAATGGGGACCAGTCCCCTGGCTAGATTTATAAGTCACCATTTAAAATCACTGGGGCGAAATCGTCACTGCTGGTCCGCTTCCAGCTTTAATACCTCTGCAATCCGTGTTTGTTTAAACAAAAAGCGCATGCGTCTATCGAATAAAAAAAAATAAAAAAACAACCCACCAGCGTTTCCGGTTGTTTGTCTCAGCGTGAGAATCTTAGTTTCCGTATCTCCGCCGTGCAAAGATCGTCTTCACTGGACGTCGATCAAGAGACACTAAACGAGTGGATCATGAACTGCGAACAAAAACAAACCTTTTCTTCTCTCTTACCATTATTATTATTATTATTATTATTATTATTATTATTTTTTTTTTTTTTTTTCATTTATTTATTGTATAATAAAACCTACTGGAACGGAGATGGTTGACTAATCAATAATTTGGAACTGATTCACTCCGACCACCAACAGCTTTGATTTTTTTTGTCTCTATATTTTGTTCAAATCTTTTTTCTTATTTGTTTTCTATTCCCTGATGTTTCGATTTTCCTTCTTTCCTTTTCTTTACCTTCCATTCTTTTTACCGCCGTCAACTTCTCTTGTCTGTCCGTTTATAATAAAATATTTATTTATCATCTATATCGTGATTTTTCTTTCTTTCTTTCTTTCTTTCTTGAATTCACATATTTGTCTTTCTTTCATTCTTTCTTTCTTTGTGATCCTTTCTTTCTCTCTCAGGTAATTTCTTTTTTTTTTTCCTTTTCTCTCTCTCATGTAATTCTTTCTTTCTTTCTTTCTTTCTTTCTTTCTTTCTTTCTTTCTTAATCCTCACCTCTTTCTGCCTTTCCTTTTCTCGAATGCAATTTCTCTTCATGCATATGTCTCTTTCTTTCTTTCTTTCTTTCTTTCTTTCTTAGGTAATTTCGTTTTTTTATTCTCTCTCATGTAATTGCTTGCTTTCTTTCTTTCTTACTTATTATTTATTCTTTGTCTACATCATTACATGCACACACACACACACACGCGCGCGCACACACACACACACACACACACACACACACACACACACACACACACACACACACACACATATATATATGTATATATAAACTAATTTTGACTCATTGTAATTGTTAGCAAGCTTGTCTTGTTATATCAGTTACGATCGTATGAAAGGTGCTGAGGATACCATGGACAGGAAAAGACAACGAAGTTGCTGGGACATGTAATGAGGGAGGACGGCTTGGAGAACTTGATACCCACAGGTCAGGCAGAGGAAAAAAGAGACAGGGGAAAGCAACGCGCAACATACTTGACGGGCATGAGCAAGTGGATGCCATAGGGGTTCGGCTGAGGTAACAGAAGAAAGCGATAAGATTCTGAAGGCCATGGTCACTTACGTCCTGAAGGGACACGGCACATAGAAGAAGTTTGCTTGAGCTCACTGGATGCAACATCTAAGGTACACTCAGTAATTGATTTTATATATAAATTAGTCTACTATATATATATATATATATATATATATAGTAGACTAATTTTTCTCCAGTTTCTGAAAGGATTTTTCTGTTGCTGAGGTGATGTGTTATCCCCCGTGGGGATCTTCATATCGAAATGGCCATTCAACATCTTTGAATTAATCCTTTTTTAATATATATATATATATATATATATATATATATATATATATATATATATATATATATATATATTACGGAAATTAACGAAGATTAACGAAATTGGTTATAAACAACCGATAATTTGAAATGATTTGTTTGAACATTATTGTTGATCGACACTCGTATTTAAGTAGATATTCCTTTTATAATCAAACAGTATTATATATTTATTTTATTTCTACCGACCTGATTATTTACGATGTATTTTTTTTATGAATTCTGTTGAATGACACAGATTTTGATAACAAAACTTTATCGTAAATAATCAGGTCGGTAGAAATAAATATATAACACTGTTTGATTATAAACAGAATATCTACTTAAATACGAGTATCGATCAAAAATAATGTTCAAAACAAATCATTTCATATATATATATATATATATATATATAGGATAAAGAAATAGAGTTGTTCCAACGAGAGAAATTGGTATAGAATAAAAAGTGTGAGAAGCCGTGAACGTTTTCTTTAAAGTGTATATTTATTGTTTTTGTTATTATACATGTTATGATACATTAAGTGTCCATAATGGTATTTGTGACGCTACACGTGTTTCGAGTCTAAAATTGACTCTCTTCAGGCGAATAAATTTGTGGCTTTACTTATCGAGTTCCTTTTGTTTCTGATCGCCAAGTTGTTGTTTTATAAATAAGTAAGTAAAATAAAATCAGTAAAATAAAATAAAATAAGGTAAAATAAATCAAATGTTGGCACGTTGAATTGTCTGTGTTTTTACTGATTTTATTTATTTTCTTAGTTTTTCTACTTACTTATTTATAAAACAACACCTTGGCGATCAGAAACAGAAGGAACTCGATAAGTAAAGCCACAAATTTATTCGCCTGAAGAGAGTCAATTTTAGACTCGAAACACGTGTAGCGTCACAAATACCATTATGGACACTTAATGTATCATAACAAAAACAATAAATATACACTTTAAAGAAAACGTTCACGGCTTCTCACACTTTTTATTATATATATATATATATATATATATATATATATATATATATATATATATAATAAAATAAATTTCGATATATATATCCAAGTAAATAAAGAATGAAGAATGTATTAACAACGTTCAAAACATTAATTTAAAACAGTGCTCAATATAAAAATAGAGCTATGAATATTCCCGTTTTCCTCTCTGCCTTTTATTTCCCGTGTCCACTTTTTAAAAAATTTTCCCTGTGTTCTTTTTTATTTTCTGTATCACGCTCTTTACTTCCCAAATATTTCTCTTTCCTTTTTGTGTTTCCCTTTTTTATTTCGATTTCCTTTTTTGTTTTCCCGTCTTTTCCATCCTCTTTACCTGGTACAAAAAAATTTCCACAAATAAAGGGAAACTGGGATTTTTGAATTTTCTTTTTCAAAAATAACGTTTATTACCATCATTATTAACTAACTGACGAGACATTGTTTTTTTCGATGTCGAAACAAAATGTACACTTTTGTAGTAAATTATAATTTGTACAACTTCTAAACTATAACTTTTAATATATATATATATATATATATATATATATATATATATATATATATATAAACTTATTTATAAATGGAACTTTGTCTGTGTGTGTGTGTGTGTGTGTGTGTGTGTGTGTGTGTGTGTGTCCGTTACCTATAGACACGGAACGGCTGAACCGATTTTCTTGAAAATTTACACAGTTGTACTATAATCGCCTGCGAGTGTTCTTAGCTAGGTTTTGTGTCAAGGTACCCCCGATAAATATCGAAAAAAATCAGGTTATAGAAGGAGTGGCCCGATTTTCATCAAATTTGATACACTCATAGACAAAGACATAAGAAACGATATTCAGAAGTTTCAAGGTTGCAGTTCTTACAATAGTGTAGAAAATCGATAATATATATATATATATATATATATATATATATATATATATATATAAAAGGGAAGATGTTTGTGTGTGTGTCTGTTTATCTGCCTGTATGTCTGTATTTTTTTTCAGCCCTTTTATTTTAGTTTTTGCTTCGGGTTTGGCTCTAAGTAAATATAATTGTAGTTCTTAATCTCAGCCATAGTACCATTTACTCAGAGGACTTATTTAGCCTTCAAAATTCAGTTTACGACGAAAAACGTATTTGATATCGATACCAGGAAATCAAAATTTGACTTACATCCATTTATTTTTCTTTCAGTCTACGGTTTTACTTTATCTGGAAACAATTATTGCTTTTTAGTCTTTTGTGCCAACGTCCAAAGAGTCTGAGCTCCAGGACCATGGATTAGTTTTAAAGCTTTCATTACACACGAGCAACGCCGGGCTATACTGCTAGTATATACATAAAATTGTGTATGCATGAATTCGTTTAATGTGTTTCATTTTATTACATATTACAGGTATTGTGTTTTGTGCATGTTACGTGTTTTTTTTTTTCGGTTTTTATCAAAATGAAGTTTTGAGCCAAATTTGCACAGAATAACTCAATCTGTGCCATTTTGCCAATTGCATTCGCACAGTTTGGCTGCAATAAATCATTTTTAATTTAATTAACATTGTTTTTTTCCCCCGTTTGGTTTAAACCGAATGGCATTGCGCATTTAGATAAACTACAGTCAACTATCTGCATTGTAGTGGAGTGGATATCGGCTTGGAGCGAGAAATCGAAGAGCCGAGTTCGAATTCCAGTTCTTCTATGTGCCCTGTCCCTTCAGGACGTAGGCGATCATGGCCTTCCACGTTTCCCTGCTGGTTCTGAGTACGTCTTCTCCTGTTACATCATGCAATCCTCGTTCCGTCATCCACCTGATTAGGTCCTTCAAATATGTTATCCGTTGCTTTCCCCTGTCTCTCTTTCCCTCTATCTGGCCTGTTAGTATAAGATTCTCCAAGCCCTCCTTCCTCATTGCGTGTCCTATGAATTTCAGCTGTCTCTTCCAGTTGAATTCCTTAAATACCCTTGGGAAAGGTATTAATCCGTCTCTTCCCTCCAGTTATGGATTAAATAGCAGGACAGACTGGGTTCTATAACCTTGGCTAGCAACCAGTCTACTACAGAAAGTAATGGCAACCTACTACTTGATAATCTTCTGCGCAGTCAGTCATGTCTCTTTCGAGACATGATCATCCAAGCGTGTATCACGTATGGCACTTAACTGACTGGTCTACTATTAATACAGCAAAGGAACAGTCCAAAATGAGAACTATAAACTGCAGATATTAAAATCAAGTAGGCACAAACTTTTAACGATTTAGGAAATATTTAAACAGATAACGGGAAATACGAATCCAAAATGCGAAGGTACACTGTAATAGCGAAATATGCTCACCAAAAACTAAGTAAAGCATTAAGAAACAGGAAAATTTCGTTAGAAATAAAAAATAGAGTACTGTAATATCAGTCCTTCCATATGGCAGTGTATATTGCACAATCGCTTCACAGACAACAGAAATGTTGTTCTACAGTAGGTTGCTGAGAATATCATGAATGGAACATTTGAGCAATAGCGAAGATTTTGAAAAAAAGGAAACAAAAAGAACATTTATGCTTAGAATCTGAAAACGACAGCTGAATGTTTTAGGGTTCATAGGGATGCTTGGAGAATCTGATACTCACATGTCAGCTAGAGGGAAAGAGAGAAAGATGGGAAAACAACGCGTAAGATACTTGATAGGCTTGAGCAAATGGATGGCAGAGCAGGGTTTCGGTGGGGTATCAGGAAGAAGCATGTTAAGAGCTACTAGGGATAGGGAGATGTGTAAAGCCATGATTGCCTACGTCCTGAAGGGCCACGAGACATAGAAGAAGAAGAATAAGGAAATATAGTGAAGAGAATTCGATACTCACAAGTCGTATTGAGGGTAAGAGAGACAGAGGAAAGCGGCAAATAAACTACCTAACGACCTTGTGTAAATGTTTGGCAGAAAAAAGATTGGGGTAGATAGCAAAAGCAGAAACCTTAATAATGGACAGGAAGTTGTGGAGAGCCACGATCACCTACGTTATGAACAGACACATAAAAATATATTATTTACATTGTTCGGACTGTTGTCCTCATCTTTTTTTCTATGTTTATGACGTTTCGGCCGTTGTACGCTCCGGCCTTCTACAGGTACTAGGAATTTCTGCCGTCGTGATAACAACAACAAAAATGAGGACAATAGTCAGAATATAATAGTGTAAATAATGGTAGTTCTTCATCCTAGAAATTCATAAAAAAATATGGATAATTTCCATTGTTCAGATTGTCCTCATCTTTATTGTCATATTCAAGACGTTTCAGCCGTTGTACGCTTTGACTTTCTTCAGATGACTGGAATTTTGATCCGATCATTTTATTTTGATCGTTGAAGTTGATTGATCACGCTACTTCCAAATGTTTTAGTTATCTCTATTGAACTAAATCATCTAAGTTTTCTTTCGCCATTACAGTCGCCAAGTCTGGGTCAAGTCACTGGATCCAACTGACGTTTTTACCCACTGGGCCATGTGTCCTTGTGGACAACAGTGTATGAATTTTTCAGACTTATAAACCTAATCTCTCATTAACACTACACTCCTCCCCATTAGCCTGGATCAGGCTAGTCTCCCTGAACACTGCGCCCCCTCGGGTTAACTCTCACAACAGACCGCAAGTGGAATGACTATATAGAATCCATAGCTAAATCCGTTGTTAAGAAAGTCAGTTCTCTATGTAGGGCCAGGAAGTTTTTCCCGTCTGAAACCATCCTGCGCATATATAAATCTACCATCCGCCCGTACATTGAATACTGCTGCCATATCTGGTCGGGTGCTCCTGCTATCCACCTAGATGTCCTTGACAAAATTCAACGGATGAACTTAGCTCACTGGTGCCCCCCCTATATATGAATTTACTCGAGCCACAAGATTAGCAACTAAGTCTCACCCTTTTACTGTGAAACTAATAAAATATAAGCGCAAATTCTACTCCAGTAGCTTCTTTTCTCGCACTTCCCACCTGTGGAATTCCATTCCGTTTACTTGCTTCCACGACAGCTACAATCTCCAAGAATTCAAATGTAAAGTCAATAGTCATCTCCTATCTCACTAACTTGCATCCTCTCATGCTCCTTTCACTGTCTACTCCACTCTCATCAGTATTCTCATCCTTCTCTTGCCCACTTCCTGACATCCCCTATAACCTGTCACTATTTCTCATAACTCTCCTCCAATGTAACCCCCTGCACAAGAGTAAACTGCCTTGCTTGGGGCAATATGTATGATTATATATATATATATATATATATATATATATATATAGTCATCCGCAGACAGATCTGTTTCGCTGTATCACAGCTCATCAGTACGGTTAGACTCCGATTGCTTTTTAACCCGGGATTGAAACCCGACTGAATTGGCGTCAGTCGGTGATTCTACCTCTGGACTACGAGCGTTCGGTAGAAGAAGGCAGACTTTTTAGCGCGCATATCATTATACACGCCCAATAGCCAGAGTGCTCTAATTCATTATTGAATGAGCGATGCGTATATGCCGGGGTAGCTATTGCTTTCAAAGTCTCCCATTCTTCTAGAGTGCTCAATGATGGTGTGAGAGCGTAAATACTATATATATATATATATATTAGAGAAAATTTTCAAAATTAAAACGTGTCGGATGTACATTTCGACATAGGAACTCTAATAGAGACTCTACGTCACGTCAGCGACATTGTTTTTTCATATATATATATATATATATATATATATATATATATATATATATATATATAACTGAACTATGTACAAAATATGTAGTTGGATTTTCGTAGGATTTCTCGATCTATAGGCAGGTAGACATTAATTAAACTTTAGTATTTCTTTCTGAAGTGAGTAAATTTCAATATCTTGGTATTATTTCGAATTATTGTTCTCATTTTAGTTGATATAGATGTTATTATCGACAAAACTGTTCGACCAAGTAGCCTCAGGTGTCCATTAATTGGCTGATATGGATTATCTGGTGATTATTGTGATATGCTAAATAGAGGTCGGGGATACTAGAATCAAGCAGGTACAAAAATTTAAATACCTGGGAAGTATTATAACAGAAGACGGAAAGTGCGACACAACGATCCGAAGGCGAATTGGCATGGCGAAGGAAGCATGCCAGAAGTTGAGTAAAGTATTAAGAAACAGGACAATTTTGCTAGAAACAAAGAAGAGAGTACTGGATTGCTACGCGATGTCCGTCCTTCAATATGGCAGTGAATGCTGGACAATATCATCAAAGATGAAGGGAAAACTTGAAGCAACTGAAATGTGGTTCTACAGAAGGATGCTGCAAATATCATGGATCGAGTATGTGAGCAATAATGAGATCCTAGAAATGATGGAAACGAAAAGGAAATTAATACTGAGCATCAAGAAGAGACATCTAAAGTTCCTGGGACATGCAATGAGGAAAGAGGGCTTGAAGAACCTGATACTAGCAGGTCAGATAGAGGGAAAAAGAGACAGGGGAAAGCAACGGATAACATATTTGAAGGACCTAATCAGGTGGATGACAGAACGAGGGTTGCATGGTGTAAAAGGAGAAAGCGTGCTAAGAGCCACCAGGGATAGGGAGACGTGGAAAGCCATGGTCGCCTACCTCCTGAATGGACAGGGCACATAGAAGAAGAATATATATGCCAACTGTTTGTAAGAAATTATAAAGTGGGTTTAAAATGGTGGATCACTTCTGTATTGTAATCAATATATAAACCGATCCCTCATTTTTTGACCATGATTGTTTCTATACATTTATATTCTAGATTTATGAGCTTGAGCTAGTGGATGGCAGAGCTGAGTTTTGGTGGTGTAACAGGAGTGTAACAGGTGGATGATGGAACGAGGGTTGCATAGTGTAATAGGAGAAAGCGTGCTAAGAGCCACCAGGGATAGGGAGACGTGGAAAGCCATGATCGCCTACGTCCTGAATGGACAGGGCACATAGAAGAAGAACCTATGATATCAGTTACTGTTCTTTTTTATTGAAATCGGTGCGTCATTTTACTAAATTATGAAAAAGGGGTACGGACCCACTAACATAATCAGTTGTCAAAACCATCTGAAACTGAACATAAAAGGCGACAAAAAACAGCCCTAATGTCGGGATGGTGGCGTAGTGGATATAGCAGTTGATTATACACGTATTACTATCATCTAGTGGTCATGAGTTCAATCCTTGGATCTGATAGTGACACACCAACTCCAACAAGAAAGAACAATAACTGATATCACAGGATATATTGCAATAATCAACAGAAAATCCATATCAGCCAATCAATGGACAGAGGATACTCGGTCGAAACCTTGTGTCTATAATAACAACTATATCAACCAAGATGAGAACAACAGTTCGAAATAATACCAAGATATTAATCACACTATTAAAAAAAATATAAAGAGACGTGTTACCAAATATGTGTAGTCACTAAACGTAACAATTATAGTGAAAACAAAAAGTGAATTCATACGCATATAGGCATACGTTCTATACTGGCGTGGTGTAATGGTTAGCAAGCTTGTCTCACTAAAATAATTACAACTTAGCAGTGAGTTCGATCCTCACTGGGTGCCCTATACTTTCGGCCTTGTGCCACATTTAATCGGCGCTTAGAAAATCAACAATGTTTGGTCTGTTTCTTTCTATCTATTTATCTCTCTATCAATCGTAGGTCTGTTCATATCCATCTATCTCTCTATTCATGTATGCTAGGTCTGTTTCTATCTATCTCACTTTGTCCATATCTATCTATCTGGTTAGCAAGATTGTCTCGTTAGACCAATTACAACTGAATAATGAATTCGATCCTCACTGGATGCCCCATAATATCGGCCTTGTGCCACATCTAAGCGGCACTTAGAAAACTAACTATCTTGGCATCTTATTTAGGGCACCTCGAAGTGGTGTAATGGTTAGCATGCTTGTTTCGCTAGAACCTATTACAAGTGAATTCGATCCTCACTGGATGCCCCATAATATCGGCCTTGTGCCACATCTAAGCGGCACTTAGAAAGCCAACTATCCTGGCATCTTATTTAGGGCACCTCGAAGTTAGCATGCTTGTTTCGCTAGAACCTATGACAAGTGAGTAATGACTTCGATCCTCAGTGGGTGCTCCACTCATACAAGGAAGAAGAACAAGTTTATAGATGGGCTTAATTTGTACTTAATTTTCACTGTCCATCCATTAACTTATTCTTCCAGTATTTCATTTGTAAGGAGGAAATTCTACTCAGACTATTTTTACCAAATACGGTTGACCTGTAGGACCGACTCCTCTGTGAGTGCTTTTTAGAACGATACAATTTTAACCTCTTCAAGTCGAACGATCCCTATCTTCTATAGCCACATAATCCTTATGGTTCTCTACTCTTATATTCAGACCGGTTTGTGGTGCAGTGGATATCGGCCCCGAAAGAGAAATCGTAGAAGCCGAGTTCGAATTTCATTTGAATTCATTGCATTCACTTACGCACAAATACCCTTTGAAAAGTTATTAATCCGTCTCTTCTCCCTCCAGTTATGGGTTAAATAACAAGACAGATTGGGTTCTATAGTCTTGGTTGGTAACCAGTTTACCGCAGGAAGTAATGGTAACCTACTGTGGGAATATCTTCTACCTAGTCAAATATGTCTCTTTCGAGTCTTGATCGCTCAAGCGTGTATTACATCTAACTGACTCTTACATTCATATCACACACCTTTTTGTCTCGCTAGAATAATTTACAATTGAATAGTGAGTTCAATCCTCACTAGGTACCCTATATTTGCGGTCTTGTGCCACTTCTAAACTGCGCTTAGAAAATCACCATATCACACACCTTATTAACTAACACTCTAGCTTGAGGGACTATTGAGAATTGTACTCGGTGAAAATTAATAAAAAAAGCCTCTACCTCGCATTACACGTTTAGTCAATAGAGTATTGTCTTAGTTCTTTCTTTCTTTCTTTCTTTCTTTCTTTCGTCTTTTTTGTTTCTTTCTCAAGTATGTGTCTTTTCTTTATTTTTCAGATAACTTTCTTTCTTTTTTTCTTTTTTTCTTTCGTCTTTTTTTTGTTTCTTTCTCAAGTATGTGTCTTTCTTTATTTCTCAGATAACTTTCTTTCTTTCTTTCTTTTTTCTTTCGTCTTTTTTGTTTCTTTCTCAAGTATGTGTCTTTCTTTATTTCTCAGATAACTTTCTTTCTTTCTTTCTTTCTTTTTTCTTTCGTCTTTTTTTGTTTCTTTCTCAAGTATGTGTCTTTCTTTATTTCTCAGATAACTTTCTTTCTTTCTTTCTTTCTTTCGTCTTTTTTTTGTTTCTTTCTCAAGTATGTGTCTTTCTTTATTTCTCAGATAACTTTCTTTCTTTCTTTCTTTCTTTTTTCTTTCGTCTTTTTTGTTTCTTTCTCAAGTATGTGTCTTTCTTTATTTCTCAGATAACTTTCTTTCTTTCTTTCTTTCTTTCTTTTGTCCCTGTAACATTCCTAGTGTGTTTCCAGCTGAAGCACCAAAGAATAATTCTTATAGGATAGTAACAAGGAGGGATTGTGTCATATGAAGGGGGAAAGTGAGAGAGAGAGAGAGAGAGAGAGAGAGAGAGAGAGAGTAAGAGTGAGAGAGAAATAGAAATAGAGAGAGAGGGGGGGGGCGAAACCACAAGGAGAAAGGCTTCGAGGCGGGAAATTAGGCGGGAGGGAGAGGAAATGGAGGCGGGGTGAGCTGGTACTGGGGAAAACGGATTAGAAAGGTGCGCCCAGAGGAGGGAAACCGTGTGCATCACTGTAAATAGAATTCAATAAAGAACAGTCTGGTTGCCTAAATAGCTGTGTTGTCATCTGTCAGTCTTTTCGCACCCGAATAAGCCGTCACCCCCACCACCAGCACCTGCAGCATCGGACAGGATCCTTTTTTCAGTTGACCATCTGGATAGATTTCTGACGGCAGAGATTTGACTTTGCATTGTCATTTGAAATCGGCTAAATTCAAAGAACTTACTACGGCGCGAATTCATTAAGGCCAATAAGCAAAGAACATAAAATCATTATTATGTTATTAGATGTGCCCAAAAGTAGCCAACACTTTGTATTAAGTGGGGGAAAAAAATAACAACTTGTTTTCTTATGTGTATTTTGTTTTTAATTTAAACAAAAAATAAAAGTGCTGGGAACTTTATCACATACTTAACGTCATTCTGTCTTTTTTCTACTTAATAAAACTGTTATACTTTACGACGGATGTGCGATATGATGCAGTAGATATCGGTTCGGAACGAGAAATCGGAGAGCCGAGTTCGAATTCCAGTTGAATTTCTTGCACGCAAATACTCTTGGAAAAGGTATTAATCAGTCTCTTCCTTCCAGTTATGGGTTAAATAATAGGACAGATTGGGTTCTATAGCTTTGGTTACTGCATAAAATAATGGCAAGCTACTGCGGGATAATCTTCTGCCCAGTCAGTCATGTCTCTTTTGAGACATGATCGCCCAAGCGTGTATCTGACTGACTGACTGATTGACTGACTAATACTTTACAAACAACATTGGACTCGATACTTATTGCTTTACCAACACCACACAAGTGTTGCTTTACTAAGCACCGCACAAGGCCGAAGCACCGCTCAAGGCCGAAGGTATGGGGTACCCAGTGAGGATCGAACTCACTATTTAGTTGTTACAGTTTCTAGCGAGACAAGCTTGCTAACCGTTACATGACGTCGAGCTGTTCAAAAGGCCAAAATTATGGGGTACCCAGTAAGGATCGAACTCACTACCCAGTTGTGATAGGTTCTAGCTAGACAAGCTTGCTAACTATAATATCCCGTTGAGGTTTCCGAAAGGCCAAAAGTATAGAGTACCCAGTGAGGATCGAAATCACTACTCTGCTGTGATAGGTTCTAGCGTGACAAGCTTGCTAACCATTACACTACGCCCGTGTACCCGAACGCCGTCTAAGTGTTGGTTATCAGTGCGTCTCAGAGAACTTATATCATAACAGCACCGCAGTCATATTTCTTTCTTTCTGTCGGTCGCTTCTTGTCGGTCGCCTCGTGTAATGTGATGATTAACAGGATTGTTAGTACATCAGTAACCGTGAGTTCGATTCTAACTATGGTTCTAGTAGAATTCTTTTGTGATTTTTTTTTTTTTTTAGTTTTCCCATTAAAACTATCTTTCTTGCCTCTTCTTACCCTTCTTTTTTTATTTCAATTATTTAACTTTCTTTCATCCTTCCTTTCTTTTAACAACTTTCGTGGGTAAAAGGGTTAGAGATATACGCTCAGAGCAGGGAAACGTAAATGTAAATAAAATTCAACCGTCCCCTCACCCCGTCTAGTTCGAAAATTTATTTCAGATATCACAGACGAAAATGTAAAGACCACGTTTAAGATGAGGGACGACGTACGCACACAAACACACTGACCAAGAATAATTGACGAAGTCCACTAGTGAAATAAAATGCTTTTTTTAAAATCGTTTCACCCCAAGCAAGCAGTACTGCCGCTGATGCGCAGAGGGCTACATAAGAGAATTAAGTTTAAGCAGGAGGAGAGTGAAGAGAAAGACGAACGAGTTACAAGTGGTGTCAGAGAAAGGGCAAGAAAAGGATGTGAACACAGGAGTGACGACAGTTGCGAAGGTAGAGAGAAGGGAAAAGAACAAGATACACGGTGAGATGTAGAAAGAGTGAAGAGAAAGACAAACCAGCTACAGTGGGTGAAAGAAAAAGGGCAAGAGAAGGATATGAACACAGGAGTGAAGACAGTTACGAAGGTAGAGAGAAAGGACAAGAATAAGATACACGGGGTGATATAGAAAGGACTGGAGTCAAATGGAAATAAGAGATGGGAACTAACATTGCATTTAAATTCCTGGAGGTTGTAGCCGTCAGGAAAGCAAGTATATGGAAGGGAGTTCCAAAGACGGGAAGTGCGAGAAAAGAAGCTGATGGAGTAGAATTATCGCCCGCATTTGGTTGATTTAACTGTAAAAGTGTGGAACCTTGTTGCCAGTCTGGTTGCACGAGTAAATTCTTGTGGAAAGGGTACCACTGACCTATGTTCGTCGGAGCAGAAGCCATGAATATATTTATAGAAAAGATAGAGGAAAGCCACATCCTGCCGGTGAGAAAGTGGCTGGGGTCGAGCTGCTAGGACGGGACCTATCACATTACAGATTCTCCTTTGGAGCCTGTCGAGAACACTAACATGAACAGCAGGGGCCCCTGACCAGAGATGACAATAGTATTCCTGCGTTGTAGGAGAGATGTAAGCCTGGCGTTCTCGTTAACCCGCAAAACAACTTCATTATACTAACGTGGTGTTATGGTTAACAAGCTCTATCAGTTCTCTCTTGTTGAGATCGGTCTCTCTGCAGTTTTCTGGAGAAAAAAACAGAAACTGAAAAATTAAATGCTTTTTTAGAAACTATAAAATCGTTTTTAATATCTTGAGAACCGCTGGCGCGAATTTTGTATAATTTAGCTGAGTAGAAGAGACTATACTGCATATTTGTGAACTGAAACTCTTCTTTATGGTTTCTCGGTCAGCAACGAAATGTCGCTGTGTGAATTTGTGTACTGTCTTAGCGTCACATTATAGTGCAAAATATCATGACCCAGTTCTGTCAACCACTCCTCGCAACTCAGCCAGTCAGTTAAGTACCATATGTGATACATACTTGGGCGATCATGTCTCGAAGCGATCATGTCTCGAAGTAACATGTCTTGAAGTAACGGTAGATTGCCATTAGTTTTTGCGGTAGATTGGTTGCCAACAAAAGCGATAGAAACCAATCTGTCCTATTATTTAACTCATTGCTGGAGAGAGAAGAGACGTATTAATATCTTTCCCAAGGGTATTTGTGCGCGAGGGAATGCAGGGAATTCAGCTGGAATTCGAACTCGGCTCTCCGATTTCTCGTACCGAGATATATCCACTGCACCACACCACACATTCTCGCAAATACAGTACTGGTTTGGTTTTACTCTGACTTCTGGCTTGCCACAAATCTAAAATCGTTTTAGAACGGGAGAAGATATAATACCGTGCATATGATTAAGATTAAGGTGAACGACACAATGCAGCTGATGGCGATCCCGAAAGCGAACCCTGAAACCTATTTTGAAAAGTGAGCATGACACCAAAGTATGCGTGTGTGTATGTGTGTGTGTGGTCCCAAGAGGATTCTGGGTAGACTATCATTAATCTGACATTAAGGAATAAAGTCCAATCAGTAATCCAGTATTTTCACTTAAGGTATTTCAGATTCCTGGTTCGTTGCATGGACCAGTTTGGTGGCACTTCCCATTGCATCAAGTGGTTTTGAGCACTTTCAGGCTATGCCACTAGGAGGTAACTATGCTCAGCGTGGCTGTTTTTGCAGAGTGAGGCCTTTTTACACTCCGGTAGAGTTGACCTCTGTAATAAGAATACACGTGGGCAACTTGATATTGTATTTCGGAGACATTACATACTTGTCTTTTGTACATTTTTATAATGACCTACCGATGTTTTTCTCCAATCGTGACTTCGACTAATACAGGAAGTGCCTCTTTTGGCGAGAATCGCATGCACCAATGCGTTTTCCATAACAGATAAGGTAGAACAGTCAGTCAGTTGAGTGCCATACGTGATACACGCTTGGGCTATCATGTCTCGAAAGCGACATGACTGACTGGGCAGAAGATTATCCCGCAGTAGGTTGCCATTGCTTTCTGCGGTAGACTGGTTGCCGACCAAGGCTATAGAACCCAATCTCTCCTGTTATTTGACTCATAGCTAGAGGGGGGAAGAGATGTATTATATTATTACGTAAGTAATTAGTGAGGGATCAGTTTATTACTTCATGACAATATAAAACAGATCCCTCACTTTATGCCCAGTAGATGCCTTAATCCTGTTTCCAACTATTATTTTCAATCAGCCAGTTAAGTGCCATACGCGATACACGCTTTGGACGATCATGTCTCGAAAGAGACATGACTGACTGGGCAGAAGATTATCCCGCAGTAGGCTACCATTGCTTTCTGCGGTAGACTGGTTGCCGACTAAATCTATAGAACCCAATCTGTCCTGTTATTTAACCCATAACTGGAGGGAATAGACGGATTAATACCTTTCCCAAGGGTATTTGCGCGTAAGTGAATGCAATGAATTCAGCTGGAATTCGAACTCGGCTCCCCGATTTCTCGTTCCGAGCCGATATCCAATGCACCACAACGCACATCTAGAACATATGATCAGAAAGATGTTTTTTTGCCTTAACACTGCTATTATTTTAACTACCTTCAATCCTCGATAATATTTATTGCCCTAAAAATGTGATGATTAGAATTGTAATAAAACATAAATATAATTGAATTCATACATTAATTGCCAATTTTTTCAAACTTTATAAAGTGGTAAGTAATAAAAATTTACTTAGAGTTGGTTCGTATGTTTTAATAATTTAGTAAATGTTTATAAATTTAACAATAAAAATGTTTTCATATTTATTTCTTTATAAAGTGGTAAATGCTAAATATTGCATTTCATTAGTCTTAATACAATTGTATTAGTTTTTAGAATGTCATAAATATAAGTGAAATTCGAGATCAATTTTTGAATCTAATATGTAATTGTTAAATATTGTAGATAATACTTTTTATAATTAGACGTTCATTATTTTGTATTTATCAATTTAATTTTTTTTTTATAATCATTTCACCCCAAGTAAGGCAGAACTGCCACTAGTGCTCAAGGGATTACTGGGAGAAAAACAAAACAAAGCAAAGTAGAAGGGATGTCAAAGAAGTGATAAGCGATAGATGGGAATCAAGTAGATAAAAGATTGCAATTGGCGTTGAATTTAAACTTTTGGAGATTGTAGCTGTCAGGGAAGCTAGCAAGTGGAAGAAAATGTGATTTTTAAATGTACTTAAAATATAAAAAAGTATTTTTTCACAATCTTTAACCTTTGTGACTACAAAAATATGGTGTGTCAGAAGGATGGTGTTTTTACCTTGACACTGCTATTATTTTAACTACCTTCACTCCTCGATAATATTTATTGCCTTAAAAACGTGATGATTAGAATTGTAATAAAATCTAAATATGATAATGAATTTATACATTAATTGCCAATTGTCAAATGAAGGAAAATAACAACTTCTTTTTTGGTTTTGATAAAAAAAATCTTGTAATGTTAAGGTGGAAGTGCGGGAAACATAATTGGGATTGCCACAGTGGAATTTTTGAGTCGAGTTCAAATGCTGTCTTTCATTCACTTTGCACTAATACACTTGGAAAAGGCAAGAACGCATCTTCCTCTACCTATGGGTTAAATAGCAGAGTAAACTGGGCTCTTTTGCATTTTTTTTTAGAGCAACCAGTCTAAGAGTAAGAAAACAATACAAAACCAACATGAAGAGGGATCGGCTATTTTGGTCTAGACACACCTGATGCTGCTACAGCTGCACTATATCTGATACTTCTATTTGATTATGGGTCTTATGGTTGTACGGTATTTGTTCTCATAATCAGCACAAGTGGAAATCAAAGTCAATCATTGTAACTAATATGTAATTGTTAAATACTGAAGATAATACTTTTATATTTAAACATTCATTATTTTACATTTATCTATTTAACTTTTTTTTATAATCATTTCACCCCAAGCAAGGCAGAACTGTCACTGGTGCTCAAGGGATTACTGGGAGAAAAAACAAAGTAGAAGGGATGTCAAAGAAATGATAAGAGATAGATGGGAATCAAGTAGATAAAAGATTGCAATTGGCATTGCATTTAAACTTCTAGAGATTGTAGCAGTCAGGGAAGCAAATAAATGAAAGAAAATGTGATTTTTAAATGTACTTAAAATTTAAAACAAATATTTTTTTGCAATCTTTAACCTTTGTGCCTAAAAAATATGGAGTGTCAGAAGGATGGTGTTTTTGCCTTGACACTGCTATTATTTTAACTACCTTCACTCCTCGAGAATATTTATTGACTTAAAAATGTGATGATTAGAATTGTAATAAAATCTAAACATAATGAACTTATACATAAATTGCCAATTGTTTAAACCTTTATAAAATGGTACACAATAAGAATTTACTTATAGCTGGTTTTCATGTTTTAATAGTTTAGTAAATGTTTATAAATTTAAGAATATAAAATGTTTTCATATTTATTTCTCTATAAATTGGCAAATGATAAATATTGCATTAGTCTTAATACAATTGTATTAGTTTTCAGAATGTCATAAATATACTTATTGTAAACTAACAATATAGCCCCGCGTTGTTCAGGTGTAATGAAAGCTTTAAAACTAATCCATGGTCCTGGAGCTAAGACACTTTGGACGTTGGCACGAAAGACTAAAAAGCAATAGTTGTTTTCAGTTAAAGCGAAACCGTAGACTGAAAGAAAAATGAATGGATGTAAGTCAAATTTTGATTTCCTGGTATCGATATCAAATAAGTTTTTTTGTCGTAAACTGAATTTTGAAAGCTAAATAAGTCCTCTGAGTAAATGGTATCATGGCTGAGACTAAGAACTACAATTATATCTACTTAGATCCGAACCCGAAGCAAAAACTAAAATAAAAGTGCTGAAAAAATACAGGCATACAGGCAGATAAACAGACACACACACAAACATCTTGTCTTATATATATATATATATATATATATATATATATATATATGCGTGAAAAACAAAGTAGAAGGAATGTCAAAGAAGTGATAAGCGATAGATTGGAATCAAGTAGATAAAAGATTGCAATTGGCGTTGAATTTAAACTTTTGGAGATTGTAGCTGTCAGGGAAGCTAGCAAGTGGAAGAAAATGTGATTTTCAAATGTACTTCAAATATAAAAAAGTATTTTTTCACAATCTTTAACCTTTGTGCCTACAAAAATATGGTGTGTCAGAAGGATGGTGTTTTTACCTTGACACTGCTATTATTTTAACTACCTTCACTCCTCGAAAATAGATATTGCCTTAAATATGTGATGATTAGTATTACTATAAAACCTAAACATATGAAAGTCAGTTTATACATTTTCTTTGATTTTGAGAATTGACAACAAAAATAACAAACCTCATTTCTTAGGTTGTTTATTGGAGTGATTGGCAAAACTTTTGCTAATTGCCAATCGATTCCAACTTTATGAAATGGTAAATAATATGGATTTCCTCATAGTTGGTTCACATATTTTAATAATTTAGCCAATTTATTAATAAGAAATTAGTTTCATATTTATTTCTTTATAAATTGGTAAATGATAAATATTGAATTGTGTTAAGTTTATTACAACTTTATTAGTTTTAGAATGTTCTAAATATAAAATTATTTTGTAAATAAATAATCTAATAAATAAAAAAATGTTTAATATTTTTGTTTTAAACTCTCAAGAATATAACAAAATAGAAATTCACTTTCATATCTTTAGTTTTTATTAAAATTTTACACTGCGTGCCAGAATTATATGCAAATCGATTTTTTTGTTCTAACTCCGACAGTTTTTAATAAAAATTAGTGAAACTTGGCATGTTATATGACAACACTAACATATGCGCAGATCTAAAATTCTAAGCTAATCTGCGCAATAGTAAATAAATGGCAGCCATTTTGGTGACTTGCAGCCTGTTTCAGCGTGCCAACTTTATATGCCAAGTTTGACCTTTACAACTAGTACGTGTCATTCCACGTACACAGAGACAAATCATTATTCACTTCATGCTCCACTAATAAAAAAGAAGAGCCACTCGAACAACTTCTCCTGCCACTATGTGCAACAGGCTCCCGAAAATATGATTCCCCGATGACTACAGGTCTAGTGTCAGCTGTTATCCATAACGGTAATCTGCACTTCCTTTTCTTACACTACCGGCCATAATTATTAGGCAACCCCAATGTTTAAAAAAAATAATGTATTTCATACTATTTTTTAGTATTTATTGCCACGTGAATAATTGTAAATGAAAATTGAATGGTACTTTTGTTAATATTACTTTGCAAAATGTTACAAAGCAAAGAGCGATAATTTACCCATCGTACCCTGTAGATTTGCCATATATATATATATATATATATATATATATATATATATATATATATGCACACACACACACACTACCGGCCATAATTATTAGACCACCCCAATGTTTAAAAAAATAATGTATTTCATACTATTTTTTAGTATTTATTGCCAAGTGAATAATTGTAAATGAAAATAGAATGGCTCTTTTGTTAATATTGCACAATAACATGTGCATCAAATGAATTTATAAATATTTAATAATTACTTATATTGCAGTTTCATCAATGAAAGAATGAAGAAAATTCAGGGTGATTCAAACGAGTTCATCTTTGCTTCATTGCCTTGTAAAATAATGCAAAGTAATAATAACAAAAGAACCATTCTATTTTCAGTTAGAATTATCCACTTAACAATAAATATTAAAAATAGCATGAAATACATAATTTCTTAAAAAGAAAAAACTGGATTGGCCTAATAATTCTGGCCGGTAGTGTACGTCTAGCCATGAACCCCATTCAGGATTCCGCTACCTTCAGTGGCTTTTTGTGCCTCGGTGTGGAGCAGTGAATATCGGCTCGGAACGAGAAAACGTAGAACCGAGTTCGAATTTAAGTTGCATTCATTTACGCGCAAATACTCGTGAAAGGTATGAATCCATCGCTTCTTTTTTCAGCTTTGGACATAACACACTGGGTTCTATAGCCTTGGTTGGCAACCAGTCTACTGCAGAAAATGATGACAACCTACTGCTAGAAAATCTTCTACCTAATCTATCATGTCTCCTTCGGGACATGATCGCCCAAGCGTGTATCACGTATGACACTTAATTGAGTGATTGTGCAATTATTTTAGTAAGAAAAAGAATAAATCCGCTGGGTATTATCCGGACAGTTATGTGTATGAATGAAATTATTAACAAAAATTTTTAAGCAAAAAATGTACGCTTTAGAAAATGAATGTACTTAAAAATTGTGTCCCATTGTTATGTTATTATTATTTTTTATTTATTTATTTTTTTTATTATTTTTTTTTTTAAGGTGGGGTTCTTACCTGTGTGTATATAGGTGTGTTTTTTCATGTCTGACTTCTGGTGGAAACGTTTGCCGCAGTATTGACACGGGTAGGGTCGCGTGTCGCTGTGTATGAGCAGATGTGTGGAGAGAGTGGACGAGCGCTTGAAACACTTGCCACATTGTTTGCACTGGAAAAGTTTGTCGGCCGGCTGTGCCGACATGGCCGAAGTCGCGTGCAACGACATGAGAGGTGCGGACGGCGGAGAGGACGACAGGGGCGACAACGACGACGACGACGACGATGACGACGGCGGTGGCGGCGGTTGCTGCTGCTGCGGGCACAGGGACGTTGGTTGGGGCTGAAGAGGCGGCTGTGGCGGCGGAGGCGGGGGAGGTGGTGGCAGAGGGTGGGTATGACTATGTAGTGAGGCTGGTGCTAGTGGCGGCGGCGGCGGTGGAGCCTGCAATCTGAGTCCGCCTAGAAGACCACCGATAGCCCCCGTTCTGCCCATGTGACCGAGTCCTATTCCGAGTCCTATTCCGAGTCCGTCCGGGTTACCAATTAGGGCGGCTCCACGAAACAAGTCACTGTTGTTAGGAGTGCCGCCAAATCCGACCCCGCCAAGCGTCCCTGTGCCTCTGCGAAGGTTTTCGAGTCCGGCCCGGAAATGGTACGATTGAAGGTCCCTCCGTGTAAAGAACGCAGACCCGTTTAAAAGATGTAGATCAGGGGATGATGGTTGGTGCAGCTGATGGTGATGTTGACTGTTGATGTTTTTATCATTATTCGTATTATTGCTGTTGTGATGGTTAATACCATTGTTTATACCATTATTGCTATGTTGATGGTGATGGTGTTGACGATAGATATGAGTAGGACTATTATTAATACTTCTACTAGTACTGGTATCATTTGGAACATTGTTATTACAAGTGCTGGCATTATTAAACTTCTTAGCGTTTCCTTGAAATGTTTTTGTCGTATCGTAGTATTTACCATTGAGATCACAGAAGCGAATCGGCTGTTCATGGTGTCGTGGTTTGACTGGCGAAAACGATCGGCCACGGTCATTCTTGTTGCTATGGCTACCGATGTTACTTGCCGTGGTCAACGGGCTACAGTCCCGTAAGTAGGTGACTGCATCATTGGAGAAAGCTTTGTCTAAATTGATTGGAGGTGAAGCTTTAATTGGGCGTGGCCAAGACACAAAATCATCAAGCATTTTACGAAACGTTGAGTTCATGTAGCCCGGCCGTTGGTAGTCGGCGAATTCGCGTTGAGTGAAGTGATATGCTGCAAAGATATGAAACAGAAGTAAGTAAAAATGAACACACACACACACACACACACACACACACACACACAAAATATGTATTAGTTATTTAGTTTTTGGTTATAATTAAATCAAACAGTACACAGTTGTATTAAAAAGTATTCAGTACAATTATATTGTAAAGCTTTTGAACATTTTTCATTTGTAAACGAGTTATTTTGCGATCCAGGTTTCTACCTTTCGGTTGCTTCAAGCGATTTACAACAACTGATTTGGTATGGTTCTTTCATTTTCATTTAGTACAATTAGAACAGAAATTATGATCAAGTGTCATAATTTAAGATACATTGCAGTGAATATCGGCTCGGAACGAGAAATCGGGGAGCCGCGTTCGAATTCCAGTTAAATTCCTTACATTCACTTACGCGCAAATACCCTTGGGAAAGATATTAATCCGCATTTTCTCTTCAGTTATGGGTTAAATAACAGGACAGATTGGGTTCTATAGCCTTGGCTGGCAACCAGTCTGCCGCAGAAAGTAATTGCAACCTACTGCGGGATAATCATCTGCCCAGTCAGTCATGTCTCTTTCGATACATGATCGCCCAAGCGTGTATCACGTATGGCACTTGACTGATATTGCATAGAATCCGTTGCTGTACATAATTAGATTGCAATAAAATTTGTATTATATATGAAAACTACCTTATGAAAATTGTGATGTAGAATCTATCATAGATTCGGAACAGGGTAGGTGGGGCACAAGACCATTGTACCTGTCCTGATCATAAGCAATGCAGCTGAAATATTATGAAGTAAAAATAAAATTTAAATGATAACGATAGAGAAATATATTTTTTAATAAAAGGTTTTTAATAGATTATGTATTTATTCCAACAGATTAACGATTTTATAGTTAAATTGTTCGACTATATTGCATAGGATCAATTATTGTACATAATTTGTATTTTATATGAATAGTCAGTCAGTTAAGTGCCATACGTGATACACGCTTGGGCGATCATGTCTCGAAAGAGACATGACTGACTGGGCAGAATATTATCCCGCAGTAGGTTGCCATTGCTTTTTGCGGTAGACTGGTTGCCGACCAAGGCTATAGAACCCAATCTGTCCTTCTATTTAACCCATAACTGGAAGGAAGAGACGGATTAATACCTTTCCCAAGGGTATTTGCGCGTAAGTGAGTACAATGGATTCAAGTGGAATTCGAACTCGGCTCCCCGGCTTCTCGTTCCGAGCCGATATCCACTGTACCACAACTTGATGAAAATTGATATAATGTAGTGTGGGGAGGGAGCGAATGCAGTGACGTGCAGAGATTTGGTAATGTTTGGTGATGCTCGGGGCCAACTCCTTGAGTGTATGTCACTAAGACCCAAATAGGAGAGTTGAGGGCCTAGCACTGAGAATGTGAAAAGGAAAAACGTTTTAAATATATACAAACAGATGAAACATGAAATAAACACTTTATTCAAATAAAATATAAACATTTTTTATTTCACGCTTTGATTGGATGCCCTCCCCATATGGATGCGCGGGGCCATCGCACTCTCTGCCATCCCTTCTGTGCGCTACTGCCCATATCATAGATTCGATGGCGGCCTACAAGATAATGACATCGGCTCTGGCCGTTCAAATGACCGAATAAAGCGGTGTTTAAGAAATTCCAGGTCAAAAGATGGCCGAAGAATAAAGCGAAGGAAACATTGTTGGAAAGTCAACCAAGACGAAAACAGTTTGAATGAATCAATTTAACCTATTAATAAATCAATTGCTCCAATCATGGGACGAGATTGTAGGCAGAAACCTATGATTAATAGTGGATTTGTTATAAACCTATGATTAATAGTGGATTTGTTATAATCCTATGATTAATAGTGGGTTTGTTATAAACCTATAATTAATAGTGGATTTGTTATAAACCTATGATTAATAGTGGATTTGTTATAAACCTATAATTAATAGTGGATTTGTTATAAACCTATAATTAATAGTGCATTTGTTATAAACATATGATTAATAGTGGATTTGTTATAAATCTATAATTAATAGTGGATTTGTTATAAACATATGATTAATAGTGGATTTGTTATAAACCTATGATTAATAGTGGATTTGCTATAAACATATGATTAATAGTGGATTTGTTATAAACCTATGATTAATAGTGAATTTGTTATAAACCTATGATTAATAGTGGATTTGTTATAAACCTATAATTAATAGTAGATTTGTTATAAACCTATGATTAATAGTGGATTTGTTATAAACCTATGATTAATAGTTGATTTGTTATAAACCTATAATTAATAGTGGATTTGTTATAAACCTATAATTAATAGTGGATTTGTGATAAACCTATAATTAATAGTGGGTTTGTTACAAACCTCTAATTAATAGTGGATTTGTTATAAACCTATGATTAATAGTGGATTTGTTATAAACCTATAATTAATAGTGGATTTGTTATAAACCTATAATTAATAGTGGATTTGTTATAAACCGATGATTAATAGTTGATTTGTTATAAACCTATGATTAATAGTGGATTTGTTATAATCCTATGATTAATAGTTGATTTGTAATAAAAAAATAACTAATAGTGGATTTGTTATAAACCTATGATTAATAGTGGATTTGTTATAAACCTATAATTAATAGTGGATTTGTTATAAACCTATTATTAAGAGTGAATTTGTTATAAACCTATGATTAATAGTGGATTTGTTATAAACATATGATTAATAGTGGATTTGTTATAAACCTATAATTAATAGTAGATTTGTTATAAACCTATTATTAATAGCGGATTTGTTATAAACCTATAATTAATAGTGGATTTGTTATAAACCTATAATTAATAGTGGATTTGTTATAAACCTATGATTAATTTAACAAAATTATTGTATGGCTGTCTGACTTTTATTTTTATTTTCCTCATTAAAACCGGAATTAATTGGTGGCCATTCGTAGGTAAATGACGATTTTCTTTGGTAAATGCACTCTTCCAAAAATAGATAAGTAATAAAAACAAAATAAATTAAAATTAGAAATAAATAAAACAAAGAAATTCTTCAAAAAATAAGCTAATAGTTGAAACAAAAATGCAGAAATAAAATAAATATCTTAAAAATAAAAACTTAAAAATATAAAATAAAAACTTAAAAATAAAATATAAAAAAAAATCTTAAAAGTAAAATAAAAATAAAATAAAAAAGTAAAAAATAGATAAATAATAAAATAGATTAAATAAACAAAAATATTAAAAATCAAAGAAGAATAAAAAATAAATAAAAATATAATAAAAATTAAAAATCAAAAACTTAAAAATAAAATAAAAGTAAAAAATAAAAATAGAATAAAAAATCTTAAAAATGAAATAAAGTTAATAAAAAATGTATGGAAAAATGATATTTTTGAGTGGAGGCTACATACTAAAAGTTTTAAGCTGTAAATTTTTTTGCATGAGTATGTTTGTATATGTGTGTGTGTGTGTGTGTGTGGAAGAGAGAGGGGGAGGGGGGATTCATATTATCTTTGTTGAGTAATTCGTCCAAGTCTGTTGTTTTTTAATTGCCTTTTCTCCGATTCCCTGCAGTTTTTGCCAGTAAGGAATTCATAGCCAAACCAGTAAATGTACTGTAAAAAAAAAACAAAAAAAAAAACAAATAAATTAAAAGAAGGCTCCCAAGGATGAAGATTGCAAGATGAAATCTCGGTGGAAGATTACTTTTTATTCCTCACCTTCCTACCATTTGTCTAAGGGTTGTAGAGTAACGATCTGAGAGTGCCAATGAAAAAGTATGAAAAACAAGTTCAAAATTGACAATAATGAAACAATTCACCGAATGAAAGATGTTTGCGCTCCGTCGCCGTTTTCAGGACGGAGTCAGCCGAGACGCGAAAGCAAACAATCTCTGCCCTGTTAAATTCAATTTCGCACTTCCATTCATTCTGTTTGATAAATGGAATTGAGGTATGTAACCTTTGAACCAATACTTTGGTTATGAATTTTCTTGTTTCTTTCTTGTTTTTTTTTCTGGAATTGAAATTTATCTCAGAAAATAATACTTCCGAATCCACACCCACCCACCACCACCAAAAAAAAAGTAAAAAAAAAAGAAAAAAAAGAAAAAAAAGAAAAAGAAATCAAATTTTCTCTAGTGCATCTTTCTTTTCCTCTCGGCATCACTACCCACATCACCTTTCTAATTCCGACCCACCTCTTCCTTACCCGTCTTACTGCCTAACCCTACCGCACTTAATTCGATCTTCCGCTACTGATTGACCACGCAGTATTCGGTGCCTATCTTTCCACGAAGAATGTCCTGTTCCACACGACAGACAGATCAACCTCCAACAAGCCCATCTCTAACCCTAACCTTATCCCATAGTCCATGCCAACATCCGGTGAAAAACAACAATGCGCTCAACGAACCGCTTGCATTTGCCGTCACATATCAGGACGTTCTCTATGAGGCCGTTCGTTGTATTGTAAAACAAGGCTTGATTTCACCCCAAATTTATTTATTTTTATGGCGGGATACTTAAACAGTCTGAAAGACAATGCGTATAAATTGATACGTTTACTTGTAGCCAACATTCTTCCATTTAAAATAAGCAGTGGTGAAATTCATTTTTGAAAGTGTTGTGGATTCTTGTTGAGAAACCACA
>JBBBDQ010000383.1:2625000-2650000 GCA_037127315.1 Ascarosepion bandense
GAATGGCAAATTAAAGGAAATTGATGCTGAGCATCAGGAAGAGACAACTGAAGTTCCTGGGACATGCAATGAGGAAGGAGAGCCTGGAGAACCTGATATTGACTGGACAGATAGAAGGAAGGAGAGACAGAGGAAGGCAGCGGATAACATATTTGCAGGGTCTGATCAGGTGGATGACGGAACGGGGGTTGCCAGGAGCAACAGGAGCAAACATACTAAGAGCCACAAGGGATAGGGAGACGTAGAGATCCATGATCGCCTACGTCCTGAAGGGACAGGGCACATAGAAGAAGAAGAAGATCGCGAGTTTGTTGTTTTTATAAAGTTACTTCCTATTAACTTTATAAAAAACAGCAAACTCGCGATCAGATATTCATCGTTTATTGGGTAAAGTTTAGTATTTAAAAAATGTTGATCTAAAACATTGTGTACTTTGGATAATTTCTCCAGAAACTTGATCCGAATGTGTGACAAAGAATGTAATAGAAGAATGCAAGAATATAATAGGAGAATGAAAGAACGTAATAGAAGAATATAAAAAGAGAATGACGGAATGAAATAGAATATAATAAGAGAATGAAAGAATAGAAGAATATAATAAGGGAATGACAGAATGTAATAGAAGAATAGAATATAATAGAATGAAAGAATATAGTGAGAATGAATCAATATAATAGAAGAATATAAGTGAATGAAATAATGTAATAAAATATAATAAGAGAATGAAAGTATAATAGAATAGAAGAATATAATAAGAGAAAGAAGGAATGTAATAGAAGAATAAAAGAATAAAAGAGAATGAAAGAATATAATAAAAGAATAGAAGAATATAATAAGAGAATGAAAGAATGTAATAGAAGAATAGAAACATGTAATAAGAGAATGAAATAACTGAATAGGAAAATTTAATAATAGAGGATGGCAAAAATGTAATTGGAGAATGAAAGCATGTAACAAAAATAAAATAATGTAATAGAAAGTGAACGAATGTAACAGAAGCACGAAAGAATGTAATTAAAGAATAAAAGAATGCAATAAAATGAAAGAATATAAAAGGATTATGAACGAATTTAGTCGGAGAATGAAAGAATGAACCAAAAAAAAAAAAAAAAAAAAAATGAAAGAATGTAAAACGAGAAACAAATGATGTAATAGAAGAATGAACGAATGTAATGGAAGATTGTAATAAGAGAATGAAAGAATGTACTAAAAGAATAGAAGAATGTAATACGGGAATGAAAAAATGTAAAAAGAAAATTGACAGACTCTGTTGGTTTATTTTAATAAAACTTAATATAAATAACTAGCAGTATAGCCCGGCGTTGCTCGGGTGTAATGAAAGCTTTAAAACTAATCCATGGTTTTGGATTTGACATGTAGAACCTTTCATCAGATTAAAAAATTAGTGAAACTCAAAAATCGACACCTGCTTATACAGAATTTTAAGTATATCTAAACTTATTTATAAATGGAACTTTGTCTCTGTGTGTGTGTCTGTGTGTGTGTGTGTGTCCGTTACCTATAGACTCCGAAACGGCTGAACCGATTTTCTTGAAAATTTACACAGTTGTGCTATAAGCGTCTTTGAGTGTTCTTAGCTAGGTTTTGTGTCGAGGTATCTCCGATAAATACCGAAAATCGATAATCGAAAATATCGGGTTATAGAAGGAGTGGTCCGATTTTAATCAAATTTAATACACTCATATACAAAGACATAAGAAACGATATTCAGAAGTTTCAAGGTTGCAGTTCTTACAATAGTGCAGAAAATCGATAATATATATATATATAAAAGACAAGATGTTTGTGTGTGTGCTTGCTTATCTAACTGTATGTCTGTATTTTTTCAGCCCTTTTATTTTAGTTTTTGCTTCGAGTTTGGCTCTAAGTAGTTATAATTGTGGTTCTTAGTCTCAGCCATGATACCATTTACTCAGAGGACTTATTTAACCTTCAAAATTCAGCTTACGACGAAAAAAGATTATTTGGTATCGATACGAGGAAATTAAAATTTGACTTACATCCATTCATTTTTCTTTCAGTCTACGGTTTCGCTTTAACTGGAAACAACTATTGCTTTTTAGTCTTTCGTGCCAACGTCCAAAGAGTCTGAGCTCCAGGACCATGGATTAGTTTTAAAGCACCCGAGCAACGCCGGGCTATACTGCTAGTTGGTAATATTATGGTAATAGTAATGGCAATGGTCACGGTAAAGCTGTTCCTTTATAAGGAAACATTCAGCATTCATTGACCGAACTGTTACTATTACTTCATCTGTGTGCCGTGCCCCTTCAGGACATTAGCGATTATGTCTCTCTACAATTTTCTGTCCTTTGTAGCTCTTAATAATTTTTTTATTAAAAAAATATTCTGCCATCCATTTGCTCAAGCTCGCTAGGTTGTTTATGTGTAGCTTTCCGTTGTTTATCTTGCTTTCAATCTGTTCTGTGAGTATCAAAATTTCTAAACCTTCTTTTCTCATTATTTACCTTAGAAATTTCCACTATCTCTTCCTGATATTATGTATAAGTGTCCTTTTGTTTCCATTTTCTTTGAAATTTCGTCTTTGCTAACATGTTCGGTTCATGATATTTTCAGCGTCCTTCTGTAGAACCACATTTCTGTTGCTTCAAGTCTCTTCTTCATCTGTGAAGAAATTCTCCAGAATCCACTGTCATATAGGAAGACTGATACTGGTTGAAATTTTAATTTATCTTCTAGTTCTTCAGAAAAATAGGCCCGGCAAATCGTTGAAAAACACTTCCGCTTTTGTCCTGAGACGCTTCTAAAAAAAGACCAGATTTCTCCCGAACCATCACGGATTGGAAGTCCCTTATTTATTTATTTAGAGGATCAGATTTCCGGCTTAATTATAGCTAGCACTGGTTGACCGCATTCATTCGTGAAAACCTTGCATGCCCTGAGAGACCAGCTGACCTTTCTCACTGAGGGGGTCGACTTTAAAAGGCTTTTCACAGAATAACGTCTGTTGTTTGTCGATTGGGTGACCAGAGAGTTCACACTTTTAGTGTTGCTAAAATTTCTTTTTCTTCTTTTCTTTTCTTTTTTTTATCTTTAAAAGAACCTAATAAAAATCTGCTCCGAAATTTATCACATGTTATCCATTACATGACACACTCACTATTATCGCTCTTTCTCCTACTGGTAGGGTTTATTTCCTAAATTTGTTTAAAGTAGTCTCGAAAGTCAACATCTGAATTATGTCATAATTTTTCCTTCGGGTTACACATGCCAGGACGGTCCTCTTCAAGAACCACAGAATTCATTTAGTTGAAAATATATTTAATCGTTGATCGAAGAAAACGGTTGTTTATGGCTGATAATTTAGACATGAAATGATAAAGGTTTAGAAGATAAAACAAAGATGAAACAGAATAATAATATTGATAATAATCTGCTCTCCTGAGAAAAAAAGTATGAAGAAACGTTAAAATCAGACGCATATTAATTAGACAACTAGGAAGAGATGAAAAGAAAGACAAGAATGTTAAAGAAAAGAAAAGAAAAGAAAGAAAGAAAGAAAGAAGGAAAAGAAAGGTGAGATAAAGAAAGATCAGAAAGAAAAAATGAAGAAAGCGGAGAAAGAAGAGGAAGGAGATAAAATAAGGAAAGAAAGAGGAGAAAGGAAAAAGAAAAGTAAAAGAAAGAGAGGAATGAATAAAGAGCTAGATCAAAACAGGACGAGATAGCTAGCTAGCTAGCTAGATAGATAGATAGATAATGAACATATTGAGATAGATAGATAGATAGATAGATAGATAGATAGATAGATAATGAACATATTGAGATAGATAGATAGATAGATAGATAGATAGATAGATAGATAATGAACATATTGAGATAGACAGATAGATATATAGATTAGATAGATAGATAGATAATGAACATATTGAGATAGATAGATAGATAGATAGATAGATAGATAGATAGATAATGAACATATTGAGATAGATAGATAGATAGATAGATAGATAGATAGATAGATAATGAACATATTGAGATAGACAGATAGATATATAGATTAGATAGATAGATAGATAATGAACATATTGAGATAGATAGATAGATAGATAGATAGATAGATAGATAGATATGAACAGCCTAGATAGATAGATAGATAGATAGATAGATAGATAGATAGATAGATAGATAGATAGATAGATAGATAATCAGAATGGCATAGATAGATAGATAGATAGATAGATAGATAGATAGATACGAATAGACTGATACAGATAGATCCTTCACATGAGATAGATAAATCCGAACAAGATTTATATATACATATGTGTGTGTGTGTGTGTGTGTGTGTATGTGTGTGTGTGTGTGTGTAATAGAAATCTATTAAATAAACGCAATGAAATAAATGCCATGTGTAGACATTGCAAATTGTTCACATTAGAAAATGGGTAAAATCTAAATGAAATAACATGCATATAACCAACAAGTGCTTAAGGAAAATAATTACTGACAAACTATAAAGATAAATTGACACATAAAATTATTTATTTAAAAAAAATTTCTTTTTATAAAATAAAAGATTTACAACAAATAAATTGATAGACCAAAAATGATAAGTAAGTGAAAAATACAGCAGTGGGACTAAATGAGAATATAACATCAAAGACAATAATGCTAAAGAAAGAAGAGAGGAAAAAAAAGGAAAATAATAAGATCAGGTTAAAGACAAGTTAACATCTTGACCGTTAAGAAAGGAAAAAGGTAGGATGAGGGAGGAAAAAAGAAAAAAGAAAAAAGAAAAAAGAAAAAAAGACAAAAGGTTGGTTAGCATGTATTCTTAGGAGCCAAATCCCAAAATGAATGTTCGCTCTGATTAGTCAAAAGAAACACACATGTAAATTTTATATCTTCCTACATACATACACAGCAAACCAAAGGTTTTTGTTATTTAAACGTAAATCATCTGCACAACCAACATCAAACATTGCCTGATGATGAGAATCTATCTCGAAACATAGAAATTTCCGTGTCACAATGTACAATTAATTCATAACCATATAATTATATTAAGCTCTATACTACTTATTATATTGAGCACTGTACATAATAAAATAAATGCCAGGGCACTCAAAATAATAAAACGTTGAATCCTCTTCACCTGGAATTATATATATATATATATATATATATATATATATATATATATATATATATATATATTGTTTCGAGGTAGCAAATAATTTTCTAAACATATACTGTTAAATATAAGAGACAATGAATGTCTATTATGTTTAATCATGAGCCGTTTTAAACATCGTATTTTGGCTCTATTTTCAGATGAAAATAAAGACAAAAATTGTCCAACATTTGGATAATTTTTTATTAAGTTGGTTCTAAGCTTTCGGCTCACATGAGCCATCTTCAGAGAGGTTACAAGGACATTAACATAAAAATAGGTACCGCCACTTTTCACGGGGAAATCAGCATAGCGTAATGCAAAACACCACAAACTTAACGAAAATAAATTTTTATCGTCAAAATGTTTATATTATTATTAAGATGAAAGACCAAATTATTTTTTAATTATTTTTTGAAATTTTTTTAATCCTTCTAACACGTTTGAAATTTTGGTTAAAATCTTGTTTTGTTTTACGTCATCAACTACTCCGAAAAATAACATTGTTTTTTTTCGTGCGTTTTTTCCGTAGAAAATACATTAATTTGGAAATTCTTGTAAAAATCAAATAATTGTCCGATTTTAATTAAATTTTCAGGACTTATTCAGAAATGAATGAAATTATTTTTAATTTTTTGTTTTGTTTTAAATATTGGTAGGAACGTTTTTTTTCAAATGTATTACCCCCCACTTACTTAATTTCATGAAATTTCGCACAAAACTTTTTTGTTCCAGTGATTTTTTTTTTTGGTTAGAAGTAGGAGTCATTGGAGATAGAAAAAACAAAGTCGGTGATTTCCAAATTGACGCGCAAAGAACTTCAAATCTGCTCTGAATTGAAAAATAATAAATCCAATAAATTTATGACATTATTACTTAATTAAAAAAGCTCCTAATTGCTTTTGTAAATAAATAATATTAAGGACAATATTGTCTGAAAAAAATTTTTAAAATTTGATAAATAATGAATTTTTACAAGAATTTTTTTCAATTTTTTTCAATTTTAATTATAATAATTTAAAAAAATTTTAATAGTTTAAAATCGTGTAAATTTCTGTATTTGTTTGTTCCGATGAGATTATATAATAATTAAGTGAAAAAAAAAAATTACGAATCCAAAATTGCAAAGATTATTATTTGTTAGGGGAACTCAATGATTTTTTAAATAATTTTATTTGTATTTTTTGGGTTTCTTATTTTCATGTACGGTACACTATAAGTGCCATTATTATGTAGCAGGTCACGTGATCTAAGAGTTTTGTCCCTTTATTCTACTTATGTCAAATTTTCATTTTACTAAAATGATTTTAGTTTCTTATCTCGTCTGCATACCAACTGGTTATATTTTTGCTCAGATTTTGTGTAAAATTTAAACTGTAAAGTTAATTTTTCTTTTTTTCATTTACTACTTCACTAAATATTTTTCTTTTATGTATTTACATAAGTGTGGGTCATACCGTAACCCTCGAACCCTCCTTAGGTCAGTAAGTAGTTTTTGAGACAGTAAAAGATAAGAGGAGAGAGGTAAGGTAGGCGAACATAGTAAGCTGCTTGACTTGGGGTTAAACGAACAATAATTGTTACAATAAATCCCAAATGAGCTGCGGTTCTCCAAAAAAGATATAAAGGCAGATACAGAACCATGGACAGGAGAAGAGAGTAATTAGTAGCTCCCTTGACCCCAAGTCAAGCAGCTTACTATGTTCGCCTACCTTACCTCTCTCCTCTTATCTTTTACTGTCTCAAAAACTACTTACTGCCCTAAGGAGGGAATATATCAAAGACATTCCTTAATTCCTAAGCATTAGCGAGGGTCGAGGGTCGTAGTTATACTGACTGAACTTGAATTCTTTTTGTCGTTCGCACTTTTTTTTTTAATGACATTTATTTTGTTAAAGAAAGACGTTTAAAAATGTATTTTTTTATTTTAATGACAGTTATAATTTTAATAAAGAAAGACATTTAAATTTATTTTGAAAATAATGTTTAATTAATTTCAGTTATTATTAAACTTTATTTCCTGCATATTTGAAATTAGGTTTTTCATTTTCTAATTGTTTGTTGAGTAGTTTGACTTTTCAACTGTGTTCACAATTTTTCTAGAAATAGAAAAACGTATTTTCTTAGTTTCGCTTTCAGTTTCATGACACTGACAGTTATTTTAATTGTGATAAAAAAGAAACATTTAAATTAATTTTGAAAATTATGTTTAATTAATTTGAATTATTTTTAAACTTTATTTCCTGCTTATTTGAAATTAGCCTAGGTTTTTCATTTTCTATTAATTTTTTTGTTGAATAGTTCTACTTTTCTTTTCTACTGTGTTCATTTTTTTTTTCGAAATAAAAAACTAGTTTTTTATTTTACTTAATGTTAATTAAAGTTTATTAATGATTACTGATTAAATAATAATTTATTTATTAAAAAATTCCAAATCAAGATGTTAATTTTTTGGCTTATTTATGTTATTTTTAATTTTTGTTAATTATAGATGTCTATGAAAATTTGTCATTTCTGGCCATCCGTAGCAGCTGTCAACACCTTGTCTGTTAACACTTCGTCAAACATTCGATCTGATAAACACGATCAATCGTTAATAATTTGTTGCATATTACTTTTTTATGCACTAAATAAGTAATATTTGTTTCAATTCAGATAAATTAAACTTTCAATTTTCAAATTGGACTAAAATAAAGTGTCAGAAATCTTTTGAAATATTTTTAAAAATTTATGATTTGTGTTTGTTTACAAATTCTTTAATTTTAAGAAAATGGCCGCTTTTAAGAAAATTTTAAGAAATTGAAATTAAATGTGACATTCAAATTTAATAATTTCTATATGAAATACACCAGAATTTTCTAATTAATGGAAATAATAAATTTAATCATTAAGCTTTCATTTAAATTTAAAATGAAATCTTGAAGAATGTTTTTTTATTTTAAAATTTTAATTTTAAAATTAGGTATCGTAAATTTTTGCCGAAAAAGTGGAGGTACCTACATAAAAACAACCACCATCAGCGACGATTTTATCTTGTGTTGGCATAAACCTTTGCTAGGCAACGATAACAGTTACCAAAAAATAGTAAACGCAGTTTGTAAATTTGTAATGTGGTTCTATGACGTCACACCGCGTGAGAGCTGGAAATGATAACAGAACCATGTATTTAAATGCAATGTAATGTTTTATGACCAGATTTAAACGTGATTTTATTAAGTGTGGGTTGTTTGGATTTAATGTATATGGGATCCAATATCTGAAGGTTCTTTTTACTGTGTGTATGAGTGAGGATTATTGTGTTGCTGACTAAAATCTGTCTGATATTACCTACATGGTTATGTTTTACTAAGAAATGTTGTTTAATTATATATATATATATATATATATATATGCACAGAATAAGATAGATAGATAGCAAATGAACAAACTGGGATAGATAGATATGAACAGATATTGAAATAGATAGATAGATAGATAGATAGATAGATAGATAGATAGATCATCAGAATGGCATAGATAGATAGATAGATAGATAGATAGATAGATAGATAGATAGATAGAAACAATAAAAATGAATGAAGAGAAAAAGTCGGAATTCAATTTAAGGATAGAAAGAAAGGAGAAATGTCAAAAAATAAAAATCAGAGAGAGAAACGGAGATAGAGAAAGAGAGAGAGAGAGAGACAATTATATAGCAATGAAGGCAAAGGCGTAAGCCGGATAGAATATGACAGAGAGAGAGAGAGAGAGAGAGAGAGAGGCAGAGAGAAAGAGAGAGAGAGGCAGAGAGAAAGAGAGGGAGAAAGAAAGAAAAATAGAGAAAAAAAGAAATTGTATATAAAAATAAAAGAAGGAAATTAGGACAACGACAAAGGGATGTAATTTTTTTTAATAAACGGAGAAAGAAAAGAACAAAGAAAGAATTCAGTGCCAGGTACGAAAGGGAAGAGAAAGAAAAGAGAGTATAAATAAAACAAGAACTCGAAGGATAAATGCAGGAGAAGGAAAGAAAAAAAAACAAAAACAAAAAAAACAAAAACAAAATGAGCGAGTGAACCATAGAAAGAAAAAAAACAAAAAAAAAAAACAAGAAAACAAAGATGGTGTGGAAATAGGTATAAGTGTCAGGTGTATGGATGCAGACACAACAGTCAAGATTACTGTTGTCACTCTGGGAGGAAATTCGCACCCTTAATGTGCAAATGTAACGCAACCTACTCCTAACGGTGCAGTTAAGCGAAGCGTGACGAAGGACTATAACCGGCCGACCCATAATTTTCCCGTACTCTCGTAGGGACCGCTAACGCGTCTACGGCTGGCGTGGGTAAATCTCAGCGGCGGTAGGCAGTATAAACCTGACCCTCGACCGCCTGTCTCTCGTAAAACATCCATCAGCATTTTTATTCAGTTCGCACTCTATTTTCCTTTTTGACTTTATATTTCAAAGCTATCGTTTTGTGCTTCTCTCTCTCTCTCTCGTCTCTGATTGGTGCTTCTACACATTCAGATGACACGATACAGAGAGAAATGTATGCCGATATATATATATATATATATATATATATATATATATATATATATATATATATATGCACATAAAAACGCATATATGACATACTCACGCACACACACGCATGGGAACACACGAGAGCGAATACCGGATGAAAAAAAAACAGGAAAAAATATAGCAATAAATGCGCCTCTGATTAAAGCAGATAGGTATAACATCAGGTCGTAAAACGGCGCTCACCACCACTCCGATGGAAATGTGAAAATGCCCAACCCTGCTATCGGTCAACGTGCACATATGAAAACCATAAACACAAACACACATACATGCACTAACACACACACACACACACACACACACACACACACACACACACACACACACACACACACACACACACACACACTACAATTAACGACGGCAGTAGCAGCGAAAGAGGACAATTCATTAAAAGTTACGAGCGAACGTGAAATCAAGCTCTCCTACCATTCTGAAGATGAGATTTTGATCTCGAAATATTAATGAATAGTAAATAGGTAATACCCAACACCTTTACCTTCCTTTATTTTACTAAGCGCATTGTAATAGTCTTCAAATACCTGCCCATACACCTTATATACACAATGCTTCAAGCAAATTACTAAACTCTCTCTCTTATATATATATATATATATATATGTGTGTGTGTGTGTGTGTGTGTGTGTGTGTGTGTGGGCTACAAAATTTATGCAAGTAAATACATACACCGACTGGTGACTGAGCACATGAGTAAAAAGCTTTCATGCCCTTTTGAAATTGCCGGAAATAAACTAGATGTGTACACAATGGAGTTAACTCATATAATCACAAGCTGTTTGTTTACAATGAATTGCTTAATACAGATATTGGAAGGTAACAATGTCATGGAAGTTGAAAGCTTGTAGGTTTGTGTGTTTCTTGGGTGAAGGTGTGAGTTCAATATGACTTTTATTCCCCCTATACTAACTGTGGATGTGCGTTGTGGTACAGTGGATATCGACTCGGAACGAGAAATCGGGGAGTCGAGTTCGAATTCCAGTTGAATTCATTGCATTCACTTACGCGCAAATACGCTTGAGAAAGGTATTATGGGTTAAATAACAGGACAGATTGGGTTCTCTAGCCTTGTCTGGCAACCAGTCTATCACAGAAAGTAATGGCAACCTACTGCGAGAAAATCTTCTGCCCAGTCAGTCATGTCTCATTCGAGACTTGATCGCCCAAGCGTGTATCCCGTATGGCAATTAACTGACTGACTGATAGTAACTGTAGTGAGACAATATCTTTTAGGTATATGGGGTAAGCAAAAGTCAGCAAACTGCCTGCATACGGACATATTCAGCAGATATAAAAAGATAGAAATGGGTGTAAGACAAGGATGTGTCTTTTCACCGGATCTGTTCAACTTGTACAGCGAGACTATTCTGAGGACCCTTGATGTTATGCCTGGATTCGTCATCGGAGGCCACAATTTGAACAACATAAGGTACGCAGATGATGCAGTGCTGAGAGCAGACACGGAAAGGAAACTACAAGACCTCTTACAGAAGGTGTCTGAAGAGACTGACAAGAAAAGACTTTCTACTACAGACCGTTTATTCACTTTTTTATGGTGACAGCAAGAAAAATAATGGCAACCAACTGCGGAAAAATGTTCTGCCGAGTCAGTCATGTCTCATAAGAGATATGATTATCCAAGCATTTATCATGTGTGGTCATTTAACTGATTGACTGTATGAAAACAAAGTTCTCAATGTCTCTTGAGTATGACAGAATTGTTTCTTTTGTTTATGAGTAAGGTTAAAGTGGTTGAGCTCTAGTCAGCTTTGTGCTGAGTTGGAACGACCAAATCATTTATTCTATGAGTATGGCTGCTGTAGAGAGGTCAGTAGCTCAGATCAAGCAATCGGCAAGACGAGTTCGGACTCTGGTTGAGTTCGTTGCATTTAATTTCACACAAGTATCCTTGTAAAAGTTATGCATCTATCTCTGTTCGAGCACAACTGTGGTTTGAATAGCAGGGTAGACCGGACACTCTAGCCGCAATTGTCAAACGATTCTGTTGGAAGAAACAACTTTGAATTGAAAATTCAACTATCGGAGAGCCAAGTTCAAATTCCAGTCGCGTTCATTTTATTCATATAGGTGCAAATACCATCACGAAAGGCATGAATCCATCTCTTTTCACACCAGCTGTCGGTTAATTAGTAGGACTTGTATCAGCAAATAATTATTGTCTAAAAAAATCTTACTATCTAAAATAGGTACCTCCACTCATTTTCAATAACTAACTTTTAAATTGAATTAAAAATAAGTTTCCTTGAAACTTTTATTTTAGTTTTAATTGAAAACTAAATGATTAAAGTTACTATTTCTAGTAAGCAATATAATCTGGTGTATTATTGGTTGGAATGTAAAATTTTGAGATATTTAAAAAAATTTCAACCATTTTTGAGCGATCGACACATTTGTAAACAAAAGTTTTTAAAAATCTTGCAAAAATAAAATATTTATCTGTGACGGATTATTTTTAGAAAATTAGCAAAATTAATGTTAAATTAATCTGATTTACACAAGTATTTTTTATTAAAAATCTTCAAAGACGAAAAAATCGAAAATTATTTTAAAAATACAATGGCTAGATGATTTGTATTAAGCTTTGCAATTTTCGATTAGTAAATATAGTCTTCACTTTATAACCTACCAACTTAACTTCTAGAATTCTTAGAAATATTTTAAAAACAGTTATGAAACTTTATAAATTATTATAATTAAAAGCAAAAATGAAAATAATTCTTTTAAAATTTCATTATTAATCGAAAAAAGATTTTTCAGACTATAATATCTGAAATTTGTAGCATTTATTAAAGCAATTAAAAGTTTATCTAATTAAATAATGTCATAGTTTTATTGCATTTTTTATTTTACTATTCGGAGCAGACTTTCAGTAAAATGGTTAATATGGTTTTAAAAATAATACAGGATTTACATTTCCTGACGAGTCTTGCATTTAACTAATAAAACCAATTTTGCCTACAAAATTTAATTTTTTGAAATTTCATGAATTTACGTGGAGCTGTTAACAGATGTAAAAAATGTTATTACCAGTATTTTTTTAAAATAAAGATCTAAAAAAAGTTTCATCCATTTGTAAATAAGTCTTGAAAGTTTCATTAAAATCCGACAATTAAATGATTTTTGCAAGAATTTCCAAATTAATGTGCTTGTCACCGGACAAAAAACTGAGTTATGTAATATTACGTTTTCCATTGTAAATTCTCGTAACGATTTGTTTCCCCGATAACGAAAATTAAAACAAGATTTTTTTACCAAAATTTCGAATGTGTTAGAAAAGATTAATTTTTTTTTAAATAATTAAATAATACTTCGATCTTTCCTCTTAACAATAACAAACATTCTGATAGAAAAAAATTCTTTTCATTAAGTTTAGGACCTTTTTTCGTTAAACTATACTGTTTTAGTGATTTAGTGAAGGTACCTAATCTAAAACTATTTTCCGGCTTTAAATAACCTGAGAAAGGTTGATAAGCCGTAAAAAGATTAATTAATCTGTACCTAATTTAATTCTGTTGCAGGTTTTCAAAATAGAAGGAGGAAACAGCTTAGATCCAATATTCCACCCGTAAAAGACGCGATGCCAAATACCTATTAATATGGTGACAATTATTAGAAAATAGGCAACTCTGTAACGCTATTCGAAAGGAAATTATGATGGGGGAAAACATTTCATTGAATTTACCCTTCGTAGCATACATTGCCTTCTGAGTAAGTTGCCTATTTTATCGGTATGCTTTCTTAGGCAATAAAAAAAGTATTACTTACTTGGTATGTCTGGATAACTGTTTGCTATGTTGACGGAGAATGGTGTGCGATGTATACGAGGGATAGGCTTTTCTACGGTGCATGGTGATGGTGGTCCTGTCGAAAGTGCCTTGGGACTGTCCAGATTTGACGAAGTCGGTGTTACACTACGCTCTGTGGGTTCCGGGGGAGTTGTTGGAGTGACATTCGCCAAGACAATGTCGGGGTTTTCTAGATGAAAAAGTAAAACTAAGTATTAGGTTTCCTTTCAACATATTACCTCATTTAATTACTTTCTTTCTTTAAATAGGTTTTCTTTCTTTCTTTCTTTCTTTCTTTCTTTCTTTCTCAAAAGAAACGTTCTTTATTTATTTCTATTCTTCTTTCTTTCTTAAAGCAGGCTTTTTTTTATACTGAAGCAGCCTTTCTCTTTTTTTCTTAATGATTCTTTCATTCTTTCTTTTTCATTCTTACTCTTTTTCTTTCCTCTTAACTCAGCCTTACTCTCTTTCTTTCTTTCTTTCTTTTTTCTTTCTTTTTTCTTTTTAAAGTAGCCTGTCTTTCTCTCTTTTTCTTTCTTAAAGAGCGTTTTATTCTTGTTTTTTTTTCAGTCTTTCTTTCTTTTTTAAAAGAAGCGTTCTTTATTATTTCTTTTTTCTTTCTTTCTTAAAGCAGGCTTTCTTTCTTTTTTTTATACTGAACAGCCTTTCTTTCTTTATGTTTTTTAATGATCCTTTCTCTCTTTCTTTTTCATTTTTCTCTTTCTTTCCTTTTTCTTTCCTCTTAACTCAGCCTTTCTTTCTTTCTTTCTTTCTTTCTTTCTTTCTTTCTTTCTTCTTGAAGTAGCCTGTCTTTTCTCTTTTTCTATCCTAAAGTGCGTTTTATTTTCTTTCTTTCTTTCTTTCTTTCTTTCTTTCTTTCTTTCTTATATACTGAAGCAGCCTTTCTTTCTCTATTTTTGCCTTTCTTAATGATTCTTTCATTCTTTCTTATTCATTCTTTCTCCCTTTCTTTCCTTTTTTCTTTTCTCTTAACTCAGCGTTTCTTTCTTTCTTTCTTTCTTTCTTTCTTTCTTTCTTTCTTTCTTAAAGAGCCTTTCTTTCTTTCTTTCTTTCTTTCTTTCTTTCTTTCTTAGTGAAGCCTTTCTTTCTTTCTTTTTTTCTTTCTTTTTTACTTTTTTATTCTTTCTTTCTTAAAACAGCCTTTCTTTCTTTATGTTTTTTAATGATCCTTTCTCTCTTTCTTTTTCATTTTTCTCTTTCTTTCCTTTTTCTTTCCTCTTAACTCAGCCTTTCTTTCTTTCTTTCTTTCTTTCTTTCTTAGTGAAGCCTTTCTTTCTTTCTTTCTTGAAGTTAATTTCTTTCTTTTTTCTTTCATCTTAAAGTACCTTTCCTGTTATTTCTTCTTTAAAGTGTTTTATCTTTTTTTCATTCTTTCTTTGCGCTTCGCCACTACATCAACACCACACAATCTTTTCTTCTTCACACGTTCGAAGAGAAAACAGAATTATATTATTGCAGTCCTTCACGCTCTTGAATCTAAGATAATATAGCAGCAAGTAATTTGGTTTGTCATGCGTCAGTTCGAAGCTTGACTTCACCCAGAGTCCCAATAGCTAGCTTTCAACTTTTTGTGTGCTTATATATATATATATACACACACACACACACACACACACACACACACACACACACACACACACACACACACATATATATATATATATATTCTAAGCACCGCTTAGATGTGGCACAAAGTTGAAAGAATGGGGTACCTGGTGAGGATCGAACTCATTTCTCAGTTGTAACAGGTTCTATCAAAACAAACTAGCTAACAATTACACCACACCAGGGTGCCTCCTATATATATATATATATATATATATATATATATATATATATATATATATATGATGTTCACACTCGTAAGTTACGCTTTCACACCCTGATTGAGCACCCTGGAAGAATGGTAGACTTTGAAAAACAGTAGCTACTCTGGCATCTACGCATCGTTCATTCAGCAATGAATTAGAACACTCTCAGCTATTGGGCTTGTACAATGATAATATACACGCTAAAAAGTCTGCCCCCTTCTACCGAGCTCAGAGGTAGAATCGCCGACTGACGCCAATTCGGTCGGGTTTCAATCCTGGGTAAAAAGCAATCGGCTGTCTAACCGTACAGATGAGCTGTGATACAGCGAAACAGATCTGTCTGCGGATGACTGTATATATACATGTGTGCAAATATTTTTTCTCTTTAACAGAGTAGATTCACGACGACTACGAAGTTTCGTGAGGACACCGTTATGATGTTCTCACTAGTGTATGTATGTATGTATGTACGTGTGTGCATATATATATATATATATATATATATATATATATATATATATATATATATATATATTGGTCGTGTTTAAACACGCTAAAAAGCATGCCCTATTCTCCTGGACACTCGTGGCCTAGGGGTAGAATCGCCGTCTGACGCCAATTCGGTCGGGTTTCAATTCCTGGGTTAGGAAGCGACTGGAGTCTAAGCTGTACTGATGAGCTGTAATACAGCGAAACAGATCTGTCTGCGGATGACTATAGTATATATATATATAGTTTATTTGTTTGGACATTATTTTTAATGGATACTCGTATTTGAAGAGATACTCTTTTTTTTATATTTCTACCGTCCTGAATATTCGAGAAAAAAATTAAAAAATATTAGGAATTCTCAGAATCTGCGACTCTTATAGACCTAGGAGAAGCCGTAAAATCTGAAGTACCTTAATCACTCGACCACGAAGGATTTTGTAGTGAGACAAGGCCGAATTAAGCCATATAGATACACAAATTTCTTATTTTTTGTAGTATTCATAACTGTTCTGATTCGTATCCTATTGTAAACAAAACGTAAACAAAGCAACGAAATATTACGGAAAGTTACGAAATGGAATTGGAAGTAACCGACATATTTTTTATTTGTTTATTTTGAACATTATTTTTAATGGAATCTCGCATTTGAGTGGATGCTCTGTTTTTATATAATTAAACTGTATATACTGCTATATATCGGAAAAAAATTGCAAACATTATTCTTTATGGATACGTGTCTCTATTAAAAATAATCCATTAAATGGTTCAAATCCTGCTGCAGAATGCATATTTCCCTAACAAACAAGATTTATCGAATATTCAGTCCGGTGCATCTATCTATCTATCTATCTATCTATCTATCTATCTATCTATCTATCTATCTATCTATCTATATATATATATATATATATATATATATTCCATTTTTAAACGAGTTATTTCGCTGGCCAGGTTTCTACCATGAGTGGTGTCTTCAGGCGATTTTTTATTTTCAGTTATTAAAAATCGCCTGAAGACACTACTCATGAAAGAAACCTAGGTAGCGAAATAACTCGTTTAAAAATGGAAAACATTAAAAAGTTCTACAATATAATTGTACCGAACATTTTTAATACAAATGTGTACTGGTCTAACCTTATTATGACCAAAAACTTAGTATTAAACAATTATATGTATATATATATATATATATATATAAAAGAAAAATTAAGGCAGATACTTTATTTCATGGTAAATCGGGAATATGGGCCTATTTCAGGCGAACCATCATCAGCTTCCGTCTTTATTTTACAAAGGATTTTACACGAATCCTTTGTAAAATCAAGACGGAATCTGATGATGGTTCGCCTGAAATAGGCCCACACTTCCGATTCACCATGAAATAACGTGTCTATCTTAATTTTTCTTATATTTGCTCGATATGTATTTATATACATATACATTTAGAGCTCTCTTAAAGAATTATCCTACCACTGTATGTACAGGATACTCCTTTGACTGGTGCTGATATATATATATATATATATATATATATATATATATATATATATAACCAAATTAATAAAAAATTATCCAAATGTTGGAGAATTTTTGTTTCTATTTTCAACTGAAATTAAAGCCAAAATACGACGTTTAGAACGGCTCATGATTAAACATAATAGACATTCATTGTCTCTTATATTTAACAGCATATGTTCAGAAAATTATTTGCTGTCTCGATACACTATATATATATATATATATATATATATATATATATCTTGTTATGAAAATATGCATTCTGCGGTAGGACTGAAACCATTCAGTCGATTATTTTTAATGTATATTCGTACCCATTAAAAATAATGTTTAACGAAATAAATAAAAAATATGTTGGTTGACTCCAATTCCATTTCGTAAGTTTTTGTTTCATAATTTGGGGAGTGAGTGTCGATAACCATTACGCTACATTCACGTTCAATCTATAGTCCGTCAGTTAAGTGCCGTACGTGATACACAATTGCGCTATCTTGTCTTTTTCGAGGCATGAATGACTAAGCAGAAGATTTTTTTTACAGTACTTTGAGATTTCTTTCTGCGGTAGACCGGTTACCACCAAGGTTATAGAAACCAATCTGCCCTGCTATTTCACCCATAGCTGGAGGGAGAAAAGATGGATTAAAACATTTCGCAGTGGAATTTGCGTGTAAGTGGTTTGCAACGAATTCAATTGAATTCGAACTCGGCTCTCTGATTTCTCATTTCTAGCCGATATCCATCCACACGCTAAATGTAGGTGGGTGTGTTGAACTTGATAATCATTGTCAGCCATTTGGTTATTCAGTGAATTGCCTATGAGTTTATCTGGATGCGGGAATTAGTAGAGCTTTCTGCGGATAGGTGGTTAGATGCAACCAAATCTGGCTCAAGGCCGAATCTGTGAGTTATTAAATAATGACATCATCTAGCAAGGCAGCCATTTGTGGCTATCAAACAGTTCAAGCATCGGTTTTGTGATTTATGTTTGAGTCTCAAGAGTTTTTGATTTTATGACGAAATCAGAAACTGGTATCATTGAAAACAAAAGCCTTGCGTGCCTGAATCATAAAATGATATTTTTGTGCCAAATTTCATAGGTTTTCGTTTGAAAAATGACCGATTAAGCCTAGAAGATGAGGTTCCGTCTCCGTATGGACCCGCCCTTTTTGACCTGAAACCTAAAGCGTAATAAAGTAACCAGTTGGAATAGGCATTCATTGTGCAGTCAATCAAACCGGAGAGTCATAAAAACAAAAAGAAAAGAAAGACAAAAAAAAAAAAGGAAGAGCATAAAGAAAAAAAAAAGAAAGAAAAAAAAAGTATATGTTATTCAACAAATGTTTATTTTCCATAGTATTTACTTTCCTTGTCAATGCACTTAATTTAGTTCAGTTCATTTATTTAACGAAAATACCAAATAAATCAACTCTTGACTATGCCCCTGATTACGAACATATGGATCCAGTCTGTCTGTCTGTCTGTCTGTCTCTCACACACAAACATACAATAATTATTGTTCACACACACACACACACACACACACACACACACACACACACACACACACATTCACATTCACATTCACATTCACATACATATATATAGAAAAATATATTGAAAGGGTTTCATGAAAAACAAGGAAAAAAATTTCGACTTATTGTATTACTGAGGATAAAACGTTTTAGGGAAGTAATTTTTGTAAGTAAAATGCTCACAAACGCATTTCACTATATATATATATACATATATATCAAAATTAGTAAACAACATGGACGAAAAGTGTCTTTAATCTAACATGTTTCACTTTTATTAAGTGTTTTCAGTTAATAAAACAAATTTATGAAGAAACTTAATACAGGGAAACATTAGTTTAAAGACATTTTTCCTCTATGTTCTTTACTAATTCTATCGTCTTGTTGGCTTTCAATCCCTATATTCAACTCACACACACACACACACACACACACACACACACACACACACACACACACATATATATATATTCATTTATTTTCGAAACATGTACTGCCAAACACAAGAGATAATGAATGTCCTCCATGTCCAATCACGATAATAAACCCACTACATATATTGGTTTTACTACAACCACGCTCTCCTGTAGACTTACCTGTCATCTTTCTGATCAGAGTACAATTAAACAACATTTCTTAGAAAAACATAGCCATGTAGGTAATATCAAACAGATTTTAGTCAACAATACAATAGTCCTCACTCATACACTTAGTAAAAAAAACAAAAAAACATCAGATATTGGAGGCCTTCTACATTAAATCCAAACAGCAAACACTTGATGAAATCACGTTTAAATCTGGTCATAACGCATTACATTGCATTTAATATATGGTTCTGTTGACATTTCGAGTTCTCATGCGGTGTGACGTTGTGGAACCGCGTTGAAAATTTGCGAACTGCGTTTGCTGTTTGGTAACTGTTAACGTTGCTTAGCAAAGTTTTATGTCAACACGGGATAAAATCGTCTTTGATGGAGGATGTTTTTGTGTTGGCGTCCTTGTAACCTCTCTGAAGATGGCTCATGTGAGCCGAAAGCTTGGAACCAACTTAATAAAAAATTAACCAAATGTTGGAGAGTTTTTGTCTTTGTTTTCACTTGAAGTTGGGGCCGAAGTTCGGTGTTTGGGGCGACTCGTGATTGGACATGGTGAACATTCATTGTCTCTTGTGTTTGGCAGTATATGTTTAAAAAAATATCGACTGCCTCGATACACTAAATATATACGTGTGTGTGTGTGTGTGTGTGTGTGTGTGTGTGTTGTATCTTATAATTTTTTCTTTTAAGAATATCAATTATATAAAAAAGTTTTTTCGGCTATACTTTTAGCCGTTATCAAAGATTAATTTTATTTGACTTGTAACTGAATATGTATAGTGTTTATGGATGTGTAAAGAGATGTGTATATTTTGCATTCCAAATACAGTCAGCACATTTTTGCCGTGTTCATAGTTGATATTATTTAGTGTTGGATTTTTCTTTTTTTTTATTGATAATGTTTCCATCATTTTCAGCTTTTTTTGCACGTGGTTGATGCTATTATATTTTTATTATCAATAAGTATGTTACGGATAAAGTTTGCTAGGTCTCCATGTGTATTTAAATGAGATTAAATTGAACTATGGTCTGAGAGATGCAACGTGAGTCTCCTTGTCAACCGGGTTGTGGTGCGTCCAATGTAACTATTTATGAACATGAATTAAGAACACAGTTCTTTAAAAGTTCTTTAAATTCGTGAATGATATTTGTTCTCTAGTTTAGATCTTGCATGTGAATTGTTATTTTTGACGATGAGGTTAAAGATTTTTCATTTTGTGTAATAGATAAACAACTTATTTTTTTCTGCATATGTCAACTGGAGTTGCGTATTTTCTTATGATGTTTTTAAGCGAAGATACATTCAGTTTATAATTAATACGCATTTGATTTTTGCAGAAAATATTAATGTTATTGCTTTTTTCAGTATGATTCGTGTTGGTATTATTAGTTACGATAGAAAGAAAATGTCTCATATGATAATCTAATAAATGGTTAGGAAATTTTATATAATTTATGCCACGAAAAGAAAAAAAATTATAAAATCATGTGCAAATTTATATAAAAGCATAATACCTTGCCAGGCATTTTTAATGAAACTGAACACACACACACACACACACACACACACACACACACACACACACACACACACACACACACATATGTATGTATATATATATAAATCTATTAAATAAACGCAATGAGATTAATATATATAAAAATCTATTAAATAAACGCAATGAGATAAATGCCATATGTAGACATTGCAAATTGTTCACATTAGAAAATGGGTAAAATCTAAATAAAATAACATGCATATAACTAACAAGTGCTTAAGGAAAATAATTACTGACGAACTATCAAAATAAATTGAAACATAAAATTATTTATTTAAAAAATTATTTCTTTTTATAAAAAAAAGCTTTAAAACAAATAAATTTGAGGAAAAATGAACTAATTTGTTTGAACATTATTTTTGATCGACACTCGTATTTAAGTAGATATTCTGTTTTTAACCAAACAGTATTATACATTTATTTCTACCCGCCTGATTATTTTACTATGTATGGTAATGTCAACAAATTTACATTTACATGTTTACAAATTTACATGTTACATTTGTTGACATTATGATACATTTCAGAGCAGATATGGTTATTACGATAAGTCAAAAATTGTGTTATATATGTTTAATTTGACTTCGTCATTCGTGGTCGAGAGGTCTAAGAAACGCCAGATCACTTGGTAGCTTCCCCTATGTGGATAGGAGTCACAGGTTTGAATCCTGCCGAATGGCACACATTTTCGTAACAAAAATTTATCGTAAATAATCAGACCGCTAGAAATAAATATATAATACTGTTTGATTAAAAGCAGAATATCTACTTAAATATGAGTATCGATCAAAAATTATGTTCAAACAAATCATTTCAAATTGTAGGTTGTTCATAATCAGTTTCGTTAATCTTCGTTAATTTCCGTAATATATATATATATATATATATATATATATATATATATATATATGTATTTGGGCAGCAATCTCTCTTTTATGCAGGTTTTATTAAAAATGACAGACAAGCTGTGATGGTTAAGTTCTTTAATGTATTTTCCATGTGATAATATGATATTTTCTTTTGAGAATATAATTATATAAAAATTGTCCAAATGTTTTGTTTATCCGAGGGCTTTCGTCTATACTTTTAGTCATTTTCGAGAATGAATGTTGTTTTACATTCGACGGAATGTATGTGGTGTTATGCATAGTAGTGATATGTTATGTACCGAACACGGATAGCATGTTGTTAGCGTGTTCGTAGTTGATATCATTGAGTGTTAGTATTTTTCTTCTTATCAATAAAGCCTCCATTATTTTTAGTCTTTTTTGCATGTGGATGATGCTATGATATTTGTGTTGTCGACAAGCATGTTTTGGATAGGGTTTAGTAGGTCTCCGTGTGTGTTTAAATGAAATCGAATTGAGCTCTGTTTAGGGAGGTGTAGCGTGAGTCTTCGAGTCAGTTTCATAGTTGTATGGACAATATAATTATTTACGAAATTAGGATCAAGTAAGCAGTTCTTCAAGGGACGTGTGAATTCGCAAATCATATTAGTTTGTTGTAGTTTGGATCCCGTGGATTTTGATGATGAGGTTAGCTGTTTTAACTTTAGTATAATGGATGATTATTTTAATTTTTTTTTGTAAGTCGACGGGAGTTGCGTATTTTAGGATGATGTTACGAAGTGAAGATTTGCTCCGTTAATAATTGCTACTGATTTGTTTTTTGTAGAAGATATCAATATTATTATTATTATGTCATTTTTCATCACATTTCGATTTCTGCTATGGTCGCACAACCAACCAAGTCTGCGGTAAGACCTAAGGCAGGTCGTGGCGTGTTGTTATGGCTCCATTTCATGTTTTTTCTATCTTCCCCATCATCCCTAGCGTTACATAGACAAAGTTCTCCTTAGTGTGTGGGATGTATTTAATAAGACAATTTTTTGTATATCTCTTAAGCTGGGCTTTCCAGGGATTCTTTCAATGTGTTGTTTTGTTCTATTTTTTTTATCATTCCAAGTGCACCTGCTATCACTGGCACAACTCTTGTTTTCAATTTCCACATTTTTTCTATTTCAATTTCCAGGTCTTTATATTTTGACAGTTTTTCAAATTCCTTGGTTGCTACGTTACAATCCGCTGGACAAGCCATATCAATTAATAGAGAAGTTTTCATTATTATTATTATTATTATTATTATTGGCGTGGTTGCTGTTGTTATTGTTCGAGTGAGAAAGAAAAAATGTCTAATGTGATAGTCAACCAAATTATTTTTATAAATCCGTTGTTGATAATTATTTGTTTAGCGTTATGGAGTTCTTAGAAGAAAAGTGAGCAAGAAGATAAGTTCTCGTAAGCTCTCGTGAGAAAATCTTTTAATGACGCCGATTTTATAACTAGGAGGATATTGACTAATGAAACTAAGGTAACTTGAAATTTTTACTGGAGAGTTTTTTATATAGAGAAGTAATGAAGGTATTATTACGAGACTCCACGAGAAGGTCTAAAAAAACGGAAGTTTTTTTTTTTTGGCTAAGCTCATATGTGAAGTTGAGGACGGAATTTTTTTCGAAAGCAGGTTTTAGATTATTGATTACGTTTTTGTTCTGATCGAAAATGAAAATATCATTTATAGAGCAGACGTATATTGTGGGTTTGGTAAATTGATTAAAAAACTGTGTTTTCTACGTTTAAAAGTTAGAAAAGCAAGTATCAAGGGTTTTTTCTATACTTACTCCATTAGTTAGTGTATAAATGTGGCCTTCATGGTCGTATATATATATATTTATATATATATATATTTATATATATATATATATATAAATATATATATATACGACCATATATATATATTTATATATATATATATATATATATATATATATATAATTATGAACTAAAAATACATTCCGACATGGAAATTTCTATGTTTGGAGAGTTTTATCTCGTCATCAGGCAATGTTAGGTGTTTGTTGCGAAAATGATTTACATTTAAATACAAGAAACAATCGGTTTGCTATTTATGTATGTGGGAAGACATAAAATTTACATGTGTGTTCCTTTTAACCAATCAGAATAAAGATTCACTTTTGGAATTTGGCCAGTAGTTTCTATTTTTAGGGAATACATACTTTCTTTTTTGCTTTTTTTTTTTTTTTTTTATCCCTAACGGTCAAAGTGTCAACCTACTTTTAACCTAATTTTATTTTTTATTTTTATTTTTAATTTTATTACTTCTCACTAGATCTTATTACCTTTGATGTATACATTCTTGTACGAAAAAAGTATTTTCTGCTTTCTCCATATTTTGACCTCTTCTCATAGAAAACAGGAAAAAGATGAAGAAAGAAAAAAAGTTCTATATTTTTAATCAAACTTAAAGAAGCTTTTGAATAAATTTACTCTTCTTATCAGTACGTATTTAATTCTAATTTTTCCAAAACCTTTAACTTATAAATAACATTTTTATTTTTTATTCTTATTTACTTCCTTCTATCATTATTCCATTTTTCTACTATCTATTTATTTATTATAATTTTTTTATATACCAATTTACTTATTTTAATATCTCGTCAATTATTCTCCTTCAGCAAATTATTGGGTATATGCATGCTAATTAATATAACAGTTCTTTTTTATCCATATTCTAAGGTGAACATTTTGCAATGTTTACATATGACATTTATTTCATTACGTTTATTTAGTAGATTTTTATTCTTAAGTGATTTTTATAATTTTTCGTATAGACAAAACGGGCATGGGTCGTTTAAAGCCTTACATGTTCTAGCTTCTTTTACGCACATAAATTTTATGTATTCCCACACACACACACACACACACACACACACACACACACACACACACACACACATATATATATATCTTCTAATGTAAAACTTGTATACAAAATTACCGACGCATTCATTAATCAACTCTATTCTCTACCCATCTCTCTTTTCAAAATTCTAACCGACAAT
>JBBBDQ010000383.1:2652500-2705000 GCA_037127315.1 Ascarosepion bandense
ACTTATGGTCTTTTTACTACAAGCACCCACTTTACTCTATGTGTGTGTGTGTGTGTGCGTGTGGATATATATATACAGAAAAGGATATCCTTTTCAGTACTCTGTGTCTTATATTCTATTAAATAAACTTGTCACATGTAACTTTTCACAGATGTTTCGCACTTTGTAAATATTCTCGTATAATTCTATTAATATCACTCTGGGATTTTTAATTATCAATATTCTGTTTATACATCGGTAATTATTTTGCATCTGTATATTTTAATCGCTCGATACAAGATGAAGAATGCTAATAAATGCCAATAAAATCCAGAGCTCTTGCCAAATACAACGCTTGTCAACTAACAAGCAAACACAGATCCTGTTCCCATAAATAATTTTACCGAAGCAGAAATTTTTTTTTTGGCAAAGAAACACTCATTTAGATTTTATAAAATGAACGTAATGTTTTTTGTTTGGAAATTTCTGTTGCTTTCTCTATACCTTTAGAAAAAAAAAGTTTAATTTCAGCTTATGCCTCCATTTCGATTGATTCCCAAGCGATGAATCAGTAGTCGCGTACCACGTTAAAGAAATACAAATTTTTGCGATCCATTCTGAAATATAAGCATACTAGCAGTATAGCCCGGCGTTGCTCGGGTGTAATGAAAGCTTTAAAACTAATCTATGGTCCTGGAGCTCAGACTCTTTGGATGTTGGCACGAAAGACTAAAAACCAATAGTTGTTTCTAAATGAACGGATGTAAGTCAAAATTTGATTTCCTCGTATCGATATCAAATAAGTTTTTTCGTCGTAAACTGAATTTTGAAGGCTAAATAAGTCCTCTGAGTAAATGGTATCATGGCTGAGACTAAGAACTACAATTATACCTACTTAGAGCCAAGCCCTAAGCAAAAACTAAAATAAAAGGGCTGAAAAAATACAGACATACAGGCAGATAAACAAACACACGCACAGACATCTTGCCTTTTATATATATATATATTATCGATTTTCTGCACTATTGTAAGAACTGCAACCTTGAAATTTCTGAATATCGTTTCTTATGTTTTTGTCTATGAGTGTATCAATCTTGATTAAAATCGGACTACTCATTCAATAACCCGATTTTTCGATTATAGATTTTCGATATTTATCGGGGGTACCTCGACACAAAACCTGGCTAAGAACACTCGCAGATGCTTATAGTACAAATGTGTAAATTTTCGAGAAAATCGGTTCAGCCGTTTCGGAGTCTATAGGTAACGCACACACACACACACACACACACACACATACACGCACAGAGACAAAATTCCATTTGTAAATAAGTTTAGATAGATTAGATATAATAACAATAATAAACACGGTGCTGAGGTACCAGGAGAAATTAAATGATAAAACTGTATGGTTAATATACCCCTGCTGAGTGGACGGAGTGATTACTGGAGGGTTCATTTACGAAACTCTGGAGTCGGGATGCTGAAGGTAATATCAATGTCGAAGGAACAACTTTTATGAACAGAATGAGTACAGAACAGGTAGAAAACGGATCTTTCATCTAATATGTTTAACTTTAAAAAGCGTCTTCAGAAATTTGTTAAGACGAATAATTTAATTTTTTTTTTCAAATTTTCCAGTCATTCGTCTTAACAAATCGTTGAAGAAGTTTATTAAAATTAAACATGTTAGATTAAAGACACTTTTTTTTCTTGTTTTTTACTAATTCTATTCACCTTGCCCGATTTCAATCTACATATTCAGGTGAGAAACTTTATATTTGAATATATTTTCTCTCTCTCTCTCTCTCTCTCTATATATATATATATATATATATTGTACAATATAAAGCACTACGTTGTATCGAGCACTCTTTATAAAAGTAAATGCATGAACAGTGGGTTTAAAACCTACATGTTCAATAACTTTCTTACAATATATATATATATATATATATATATATATATATATATATATATATATATATATATATATATTGTAAGAAAGTTATGGAACATGTAGGTTTTAAATATATATATATATATATTGTAAGAAAGTTATGGAACATGTAGGTTTTAAACCCACTGTTCATGCATTTACTTTTATAAAGAGTGCTCGATACAACGTAGAGCTTTATATTGTACATATATATATATATATATATATATATATATATATATATATATATATATATATTATAAAAAAGTTATGGAACACGTAGTTTTTTAACCCACTGTTCATGCATTTACTTTTATAACGAGTGCTCGATACAACGTAGAGCTTTATATTGTAATGTTTGTTACAAAGGTTTATAAAAGCATAGAATCACTACACAAAATATTTCGCGTTTCGGAGCTACGTTTGCCCCTCTTCTGGTGATCAGGGGAAATGAAAAATAAATGGTGAAAACGATTTATTTTTGGTAATATGATATGTAAGTGAATGTGGTGGACGCGAAGATTTTTGTGTAATGATACTATGCTTTTATAAACCATTGTAACAACCATTACAATATATATATATATGTATATATATATATATATGTACTCAGGTTTGTAATGTGTAACTATTTCATATTTTTAATTTGATGCATGCCTGTTATTGTCTTTTTTTGATTTTGTAAACTGCACAGTATAGTAAGGCCAGTTGGGCACCGTCTGTGAGAAAAATAGCGCAATGATGCAATTCACTCTACCAGAAATTTTGAATCGGCTTGCTGAAAATTCCAGCCTCCATGAAGCCGTTATTAGATCTGACGCGCATTAGATCACCCAGGAAAGCTTTCGTAACCGAGCGGTCTAAGGCACGTCAGAAAAAATTAACATTTTTATGTTATTAAAATAACGTTTAAACAAATAAATTTTAAATATATCATGTTATATGATATCCACCTCCCTGTTTGGTCGATCTCCTTAAAGATGAATAAGAGACTTGAAGCAACAGAAATGTGGTTCCACAGAAGGATGATGAGGATACCATGGGCCGAATATGTGAATAGCGACGAGATTTTGGAGAAAATGGAAACAAAAAAGAAACTTATACTTAACATCAGGAAGAGACAGTTGAGGTTCCTAGGGCACATAATGAGGAGGGAGGGCTTGGAAAATCTGATACTCACAGCGCAGATTGAAGGCAATAAGAGCTGAGAATAACATTGCATAACATACTTGGGGAGCTTGAGTAAAGAGATGGTAGAACGGGGTTTACGAGAAATAACAAAAAGACAAAATTTTATTAAAAGCTACAAAGAAAAGGAAAATGTGGAGAATCACGATCGCCTAAGAACCAAGGGGACGCTGCATATAAAGAAGAATTACTCCAAACGTTATATGATCGAGTAGAGGCCCATGTATTTATTTATTTATTTATTAAACGGGAATGACGTCTACCGGCCAGCGCATTCGTTAGAATTAATAATAACAATCACTTTCTCATTGCTGAAAAGTTGCCTCCCTGTGCCTTTCCTATAAATATTTGTATAGCAACTATTCATATGAGCTCTTTGCTATGGTACCTAACCTTTATGAATTTAAGCTCAGGCAAGGTATCACTAATTTACAGTTGAACTGGCTAGATGTAACTGTAATTTCTAAGCTAACAGGTTTTTCTCGCACTTCTCACATGTGAAACTCTCTTCCGACTCCATGCTCTACAGTTAACTATAAGCTTCAAAAATTTAAATGCAATATCAATCGCTATCCACTGTCCTCCTGATTACTCATTCCTCTTCCCGCTCATTATTATTGTTTCTGTTCCTAATTCTCCCACACCCTGTAACCCATTTGTGTCTTAGTGGCATTACTGCCGTGCATGGGGTGACACGGATTAAAAATATTAAATGCAATGTCAATCGCTATACTGTCTTCTTGATTACAATTTCTTCTTCCCGCTCATTATTACTGTTTCTGTTCCTAATTCTTTCGCACCTTGTAACCCCTTGTGTCTTAGTGGCTTTACTGCCGTGCATGGGGTGACACGGATAAAAAAAAATTAAATGCAATGTCTTCTAATCACTTGCGCGCAAATACCCATGGGAAAGTCTTTTCACTCCACTTATGGGTTGAATAATAATACAGATTGGGTTCTATAGCCTTGGATGACAACCAGTCTACCGCAGAAAGCAATGACAACCTACTGCGGGATAATCTTCTGCCCAGTCAGTCATATCTCTTTCGAGACATGATCGCCCAAGCGTGTATCACTTATGGCACTTAACTGACTGACTGAATATAATAGTTGGAAATATGATTAAGGCTTCTATTGGCCATAAAGTGGGGGATCGGTTTTATATTGTTATAAAGTAATAAACTGATCCCCCATTAATTACTACTTAATAATACAATACATCTCTTCCCCCTCTAGATATCAGTGAAATAATAGGACAGATTGTGTTCTATAGCCTTGGATGACGACCAGTCTATCGCAGAAAGTAATGGCAACCTACTGCGGGATAATCTTCTGCCCAGTCAGTCATCTCACACCCATTTGTTTTAAGTTCGTACTTTCTTTTTTTTCATCTTTTAACAATTTCACTAGAAACAAAGAAGAGAGTACTGGATTTCTATGTGATGTCTGTTCTTCAATATCACAGTGAATGATGGACAATACAATTAAAGATGAAGAAAAGACATGAAGCAACTGAAATGTTGTTCTACAGAAGGATGCTACGAATATCGTAGATCGAATATGTGAGCAATGATGAGGTTTTGGAAAGAATGGAAATGAAAAGAAAATTAATACTGAGCATCAGGAAGAGACAGCTAAAGTTCTAGGGACATGTAATGAGTAAGGAAGGTTTGGAGAATCTGATACTCACAGGTCAGATAAAGGGAAAGAGAGACACGGGAAAGCAGTGGATAACATATTTGAAGGGCCTTAGCAGGTGGGCGGCAGAGCGGGGTTTGGGTGGGGTAACAGGAGAAAGCGTGCAAAGAGCTAACAGGGATAGGGAGATGAGGAAGGTCATGATCGCCTACGTCCTGAAGGAAGATTTCACATAGAAGAAGAAAAATTTTATTTTGGTTGGATTTATTTTGTTTTATATCCCACTAACTCAATGCGTTCTTTTAATGGCGACAAGGTTTTTAGAAAAGGTTCTTTTCTATTCTTTGTAAGAACTTAGTTTGTACATAAGGTTACATTGATGTAAAGAGGGTTTTTGACGAAAGTCTGGATACAGTGTTTGGTTTATTTTGTTTTATATCTTGTAAATCTCAGAGGATTATTTAATGCCAAGAAGATTTTTAGGGTAGGTTCGTATGAATAGAATATGTATTCTTTTGAAAAAAAAAATCCGTTTGTAGATCAGATTTCATTGACGTCATTTTGTAAAGTAGGTTTTTATCGAGCGCCAAATCGAGAGCTATTAATATATTTTTTTAAATGTATTGCTGGTAATTTTTTCCTAAAAAAATGTGTTGCTGGTCTTTTAAGCACAAAAATCTATTTCTATGCTTTCATAGTGTTTTGACCCCAGTTTGAAGCTTAACTATTTGCCCATAGCTGGGACCCTAATAGGTGCTACCACTCCCGGGTCAGGGTGGATCTTGGAACAACAGCAATTAAGCGGTGGTTTTGTAGTAGCGAGTTTGAGCAATGTCTATTTTAAATTGGCCTTGTGCCAATCATAGGTGAACTCACCAAAATTTCCTCCAGATCAGAATAATAAGAAAATATAAACTGTTTCGTATGTATAAAAAATGAAAATTTATTTATCGAACTGCATAACACCAAATCGTAGGTATGAAATTATCAAATTGTGAATTGTTCTAAGAGAAAGTGTAGTGAGACGTTTAAAGAATTAAGAGTTCGTCCGTTTTAGCGAAACGTGAAATTTGATTTGTACAGATAAAGATAAGTCCAATTGATGTATCAATAGGGTAGTAGTAATGTCTTGTTCCTCTCTTTCTTTTTGTGTACGGCGGGTAGGCGAAGAGGAAGGAGAAGAAACAAAGAAAGCAGCACGAGAGAGAAAGCGAGAGGATGCGAATACGGGTGGCTGGGACTGTTGGTGCTCGGTCGACGATCGACAATTTCAGTTACATTATGCTGGGTGGACTGTTCTCTGCTCTTTCTCTCTCTTTCTCTCTCTCTCTCGTCCAACATCGACCGGGAAACGTGTACAAATATCCAACTCGGATCACGTGATCAGCTCCCAACGCAAACTCATTTTTAAGCGGGAAGAAACATGACACAGCTCATTGAAAGTTCAATTTGTTGTTTTTTTTGTTTTTTGCAAATCGCTCTCCTTTCATTGGTTAATAAATATTTTCACACTCGCTCACGAAATTTGTAAGCACTGAAGAGAAGAAAGTTTTTTTTTTGTTTTTTCACAGTTTCACGCTCCGCAAAACGTCCCGATCAGAAGCCTTGCTGCCGGATGCAGTTTATCGTCATACACAGGACTAAATTATAGTTTATAATTATAGTTTAGATATAAAGAATAAAGAAGGAGTCAGTTTAACTCGTATAATGTTTGCGTCAGTTTGAATAGATTTGTTTTTTTAATTTTTTCTCATAAATTATACAAATATTTCTTACAGTTCGTATATTCATGGCTTCAGATTGATAGAAGATCTCTTTCTCTTTGTTTCACTTGCATTTGGAATGTCCTATGAGTGTCCGATTCTCAAAGCTCTCTTTTCTCGTTATGCGTCTCAGAAGCTTTAACTATCTCTTTTTGGTTTCAAATACAAGTATCTCCTTTGTTTTTATTTTTGTTAAAACTTCCTCGTTGCTCAAATGCTGTGTCCATGGTATCTTCACCAGGATACTTCTATGGATTCATATTTCTGTCGCCTCAAGTCATAAGTAAGGAAATTGTCCACCATTGACAGCCATATTGGAGGATCGGTATCTTTGTTTCTTACCAGTTTCTAATAACTTTCATTGCTAGATGTGCTAATGACACGAACAAGACATCTGTATATCGCAAGCCAATATTCACCCGACAATACCTCAACTTCAAATCCCACTAAATACAAGGTAAAGAAAGGGGTCGTCTACTGCCTGCGACATCAAGAAAATGACCCAGAAATTCAAAATCCCACTAAATACAAGGTAAAGAAAGGGGTCGTCTACTGCCTGCGACATCAAGCAAATGACCCAGAAATTCAAAATCCCACTAAATACAAGGTAAAGAAAGGGGTCGTCTACTGCCTGCGACATCAAGCAAATGACGCAGAAATTCAAAATCCCACTAAATACAAGGTAAAGAAAGGGGTCGTCTACTGACTGCGACATCAAGCAAATGACCCAGAAATTCAGGACACATGGTCCAGTGGATATAGATGCTTGTTAGTTCCAGTGACTTGACCTGTACAGTTGTGAGTTCAATGCCAGGATACAGTGGTGAACAAGTAACTTAGAGAGTCGGGTTAGAAGAGAAAACTCATGCCTTCCAAAAGACACTTCGCACAAGGAATGAGAACGACATACCCCAGTGATCTTAAGGGATTCGGTTCGAAATTCCTATCACTAGGCCGGATCGTACAACGGCCGAAACGTCGCACAAATGGCAACCAAGATGAGGACTATAGTCCACATAATGTAAATAGATTTGAATTATATCTCAGTCAGTTAGTGCCATACGCGATACACGCTTGGGTGATCATGTCTCGAAAGAGACATGACTGACTGGGCAGAAGATTATCCCGCAGTAGGTTGCCATTGCTTTCTGCGGTAGACTGGTTGCCGACCAAGGCTATAGAACCCAATCTGTCCTGTTATTTAACCCATAACTGGAAGGAATAAACGGATTAATACCTTTCCCAAGGGTATTTGCGCGTAAGTGAATGCAATGAATTCAACTGGAATTCGAACTCGGCTCTCCGATTTCTCGTTCCGAGCCGATATCCAATGCACCACAACGCACATGTCTATTCGGAATAACTGGATTACTGAACCGACTACTGGATTATTGTTTTATTCCGAAGGCAAAAATGACAACAAAATAGGAAATTTTAAACGGTTTTTTGAGGATTAAAAAACTCAATTCGTTAATCTTTCAAAACTAATGCAGCAATTTACCCAAAACCTGTTGAGCGACAAAATGTTTTCATTGTTTAAAAGATTTTTGGGATCCAACTGTGTTTGTCATTAAAACACACCCATTTCCTTCTTGGCAGCCCAATTGAAAATAAAAAAATATAGTCGTCTTTTAATGTAGTATCCACCTAATATGGCTTTATGCTAAAGCGATCCTTATACCAAGCCTGGCAACTATGTGATTGTTGTCTACGACTAGGGGCGGACATTTGGAGGCCTTAAATTACTACTAAATAAAAAATTCTGAGAACATTTTTAGCAAGAAACTTGTTATTAATGTCCAGTAATTAGTTAATTAGCAGTTATATATAATCTTATAAAACATCTTACAATTTTTTATTCACTATAAATTAGAAACTTAAAGGAGAGGAAACAGCAGAAACACCTAATTTTATGAGAAAATTTTTAGGAAGAATTGTGTCATCTTTGTAATTTTGGGAAAATGACAAAAAGAAAGCAAGGAAAAAGAATGAAATCGTTAACAAAAGAGACTAGTTTAACCATTGAGCATAAATGCAATGACTTAACTGATATTTGTAAATATTTGCTAAGTAGTGAGTTTAATTTTGTCATACTTTTTGAATTTACTACAGACTATATAAAAAATGAATTTGGAAAATTAAGACGAAGTTTTGAAGGTACATATTTTATAAAAGTTCAAAATTGAAAAATTTCATACTAAAAAAAAAAAAACTAAGCTTCTTAAATGTTGATGTCAAAGAATCCATCTTTGATCCAAGCCATAATTACTCAAAATGTGGGCATTTGCTGGATGAAATTGCATGGCAAACAGTTAATAACTTACCAAACTTTGAAACAAGGATCCCTAAAGATATTAAAATGTCACTTTTGTAAATAGCAAGCTATGTTATAAGACTGTTCTACAGAAGAGGAAATATTTTCAAGAATACGCGCATTTTTTAAAGAAATATATCATGGAAAATAGGAAATTGTAAAGGGTCTTTTAGAATATGAAAAAACTCAATTTATTAAATTGTTGAAACTAACTAATGTAGCAGTTTTTTCAAAACATGTTGAGCGACAAAACGTTCAAAAGATTTTCATAATGAAATTGTAGCTGCTGTTAAGAGACAACCATTATTAAATGGCGGGGTGATACTGCAGAAACAGTTAATTTCATTGAAAAAAATTTAAAATTTTGGAAAATTGTCTGTGTCAATGAAATATATACTGACACCAAGAAAAATGATCCACTGAAAAAATTGATATAAGATTTAGATGATGAACATCTGTTATTTTTTTTTTCCTAATTTTGGGAAAATGATGTAAAGAATGGCAGGAGGGGGGAATGAAATCATTAACAAGAGACACTAGTTTAAACATTGAACATACATGCAATGGTTTAATTGATGTTTGTAGATATTTGCTAAGGTAATGAGTTTAATTTTGTCATGCTTGGTGAATTTACTACAGACCATAAAAAATGAATTTGGAAAATTAAGACAAAGTTTTGAAGGTACATATTTTATAAAAGTTCAAAATTGAAAAAATTCATACTGAAAAAAACTAAACTTCTTAAATATTGATGTCAAAGAATCCATCTTTGATCCAGGCCATGATTGCTCAAAATGTGGGCATTTGCTGGATGAAATTGGATGGCAAACATTTGATAACTTATCGGACCGTGAAACTAGAATCCCTAAAGATATTTAAATGTCACTAATTTGTATTTGTTTCTGACATGAGTAATTTTCAATAATCTTGGAAGTATTTCGAACTTTTGTTCTCATCTTGTTTGATATAGGTGTTATAAAAGCCACAACATTTCGACCAAGTACCCTCTGGTTATCATCAGGATTGATTTCATAGGATATCTCGCAATAATCAACGAGATAATCCACATCAGCCAATCTATGGACACCTGATGGTGACCAGAGAGCACTTGGTCGAAACATTGTGTCTATTATAACACCCATATCAACCAAGATGAGAACACAAGTTCGAAATAATTCCAAGATTATTAAAATTTCACTTTTGTATATACCAGGCTATGTTACAAGATTGTCCTACAGAAGAGAAAATATTTAATAAAATTAGTTTTTCTTTTCAAGAATGTGAACATTTTTGAAGGAAATAGATTGTGGTATTTTCCACTGGATAACAGAGGGATACCAGATAATTTTTATTTTAAATTTTCCCTTTTTTACATATATTTAATTTAACTCCCCAAATTATCCTGTTAATTAATTTTGTGTCATTGTTAATGTAAATTGATTATAATTTTAAAACTGGTAATATCTATTATTATATCATAGCGAAATATACATTTACTTCATCTTCTGTGAAACAAATTGTACATATAACAGAAATCACAATAGATTTTGTAATGATTATTGAAATTATTGTTTATTCACATTTTTGTAAAGTATTTTCAGACTTTGTTGATACACGATTTTGTAAAATGCTGAAATTGCTTTCTGATTGTATTATACAATTATATTTTCTGTAATCAATTAGTGTAAACAAATTAACTCATTATTTCTGCAATATTATCTAAAAGTTTCTAATTTATAGTGAATAAAAAATTGTAAGATGTTTTATAAGATTATATATGAAGAGTATGAGGCGGAAATGATAGGCTAAGTGATGCCAAAGAGAGCAACGAAACTGCTAATTAACTAATTAGTGGACATTAATAACAAGTTTCTTGCTAAAAATGTTCTCAGAAATTTTTATTTAGTAGTAATTTAAGGCCTCCAAATGTCCGCCCCTAGTCGTAGACAACAATCACATAGTTGCCAGGCTTGGTATAAGGATCGCTTTAGCATAAAGCCATATTAGGTGGACACTACATTAAAAGACGACTATATTTTTTATTTTCAATTGGGCTGCCAAGAAGGAAATTCCAGTAATATTTAATTTTCCCTCCAATAAGTTCTTTTCTTCATAAAATGAGCGGGGATTCTTATAGACTTTCGAATGTTATAGTTGGAATTTATTATCATTTGGCAAATTGAGAAAAATAAAAAAAGTGCATAAACTGTAAAGAAATTAATCCGCATAGTTAAAATGCTACTCTTAACAGAAAGATCGACAATCTAATGCTATCGTATCAGTGATTATTACTGAAGGAACCATAGCAGGCCAGTCTTGCCCGTGGGATACTATTGTCCCCATTATCACTCCCCGTTGGCATCACCATTATTCAAACTTCATCTTCATGGATGCTAATGCAATGTCACATTATACTCATATGTTTACTGCATATCTCCAAAAAGGTGGTATGGGGGACGACCATCGATGTTACTGCATTTCCACGCAACAGAACAGTTGTTAAAGCGACAAGAACTCTGAGATATTCATGTTTCCGTAGTTGAGGAATTAATTGTCTTTGCACAAAATAATATTCTGCGACTAGTGAAGAGTATGAGGCGGAAATGATAGGCTAAGTGATGCCAAAGAGAGAAACGAAACTTTTTAATTTCATTGTGTTGAAATGGTGAGATTACCTCATAACGATTGATTTCAATATTATAATCGTTTCGTAAAAAAAAAAAAAAAAAAAAGGAAAAAAAAACCCTCCATAGTACATACAGAGTGCGATGGATAAATTGTGGTTTAAATGACTGAAAAATGAAAATAACACTATCTCATTTTAACAGATATACGTAGTGCGATGGATAAACTGTCGTCGAAATGTCTCCGAAATGAAAATAACACTGATATATCATTTTAACAGATATACGTGGTGCGATGGATAAACTGTCGTCTAAATGTCTCTAAAATGACACCGACATCTCATTTTAATAGAAAAAAAAAATGGCCCCCAAATCTCATTTTAACAGATATATTTACCGAAATTACACAAAATTATCAAAGATTAAATTTATGGAATAAAATTGTCATTGGCTTCAACCAGAATCTCTTCTGAATGGTCTCCTTGTTTAAATTGTGGAATGCTCGCATAATCCTTGCCTTCAGTTCATCTTTGGTGTCACAAAGGGTTTTGTTGGTCTCTCCCTCAACTGCGCCTCACACATAATAGTGAAGGAGGCTGCAATCTGAGGAGTTAGGTGGCCAGACAGCCATGATTAGGTTCTTCTGCTTATTTGGCATAGTACCGAGTCCTTTTGCTAGGCATAGGATCTTCCAGCAGCAACCCTCAGCACTATCTCCTCAAGGAACTTGGTGTAGTACCCTGTTTTGAGTCTGAGGTCCTCACGAACAAATTAGGAATGATCAGAGTGAGTTTCGAGTTTTTTTAATCACCATTAGACTCATCCAGATTTTTCCAAATTTTCGGAAAAGTTGACACAAACAGCCTGAAATGTTTAAATTGGAGCTTCCGAAGTAATACAATATGTCATTCCCAAACTTTTAGGGGAGTAAATTGCGTCATGATGCTCCTTTACTCACAGACTATGCCCAACTGATTCTACTATATTGTACACTAAAAAAAAAAAACAACAAAAAAACAAACAAAAAAAAAACAAAACAAAAAACAACAGACAACACTTATGCACGAAATTAATAATTTTTTTTTTTTTAATCGTATCACCCCGAGCTAGTCGGTAACGCCACTGATGTGCAGGAGGCTACGTAATAGTGAAAAGATTGGAAAAGAAAGCCGGAAACCACATTCTAAACAGGGAACAAGGGATGAGCCTCTTAACCTGTTCAATAGACATGGGTGGAGTGTGAACCGGACGATAGATAGATATATCTACTCCAATTAAATTTTACTATTGCGACAATTTATCCATTGCACCTTGAATTTTTTAAAACTCTAAACATTATGTTTTGGATACACCCCCTTAGAAATAAAAAATAAAAAATAAAAAAATGAAAAAAACACTGCAAATTATTAAAGAATTAATGGATTTATTTTGATCCGACATTTTGTTTATTTAAAACGTTATTATAAGTGATACTTCGTATGATATTTACCCCGTATCCCCACTGAGACGTGATCCGACATAAAGTCGGGTTTAATGTGCGCTGATCCCGTTGTTATGACTACTGATCCCTCACCTCTCTAATGCAATGAGTGGGTACAGCCGCGGGCAGGCAGCTGTTCTCCGTAACCTGGCACTTCTCAGGCGCAACTAAGCCTCACTCTGTCCGAAGACAGAGACGCAAATGGCAAATAATAATCCTCCCCGGCATATGCCAGGTAAGTAGGCACTTCGTATTTGAAATAGACGCGGTCATTTTTATTTCTATCTCTATCTTTTTTAAACTGTGTGTTCTATATATTTCTTAATAAAGAAAATGTGCTCTCCGACAGGGATTGAACCTACTTCTCCCTTTGGTACAACGTGCTTTCCTTAAGATACGAAATTGAACAAATATGATCTTTTCAATAAAATCTGAATAGGGAAGTGTCAGTTAGCTTAGGTGCCATACATGATACACGCTTGGGCGATCATGTCTCGAAAGAGTCATGACTGACTGGGCAGAAGATTATCCCGCAGTAGGTTGTCATTGCTTTCTGCGGTAGACTGGTTGCCGACCAAAGCTATAGAACCCAATCTGTCCTGCTATTTAACCCATAACTGGAAGGAAGAGATAGATTAATACCTTTCCCAAGGGTATTTGCGCGGAAGTGAATACAATGGATTCAGCTGGAATTCGAACTCGGCTCCCCGGTTTACTTTCCTTAAAAGGGAAAGCAGTTTAGTGTTAAATCACACCGGATCAAATGATGGTTTCACCTATAAAGTAAAGCAAAGGTTCGATCCTTGCCGGGAACGCATTTTCTTTATTAAGATTTCTGATAGACGTAAACTTCAGTTAAGTGCCATACGCGATTGGGCGATCATGTTTCGAAAGAGACATGACTGACTGGGTAGAAGATTATCCCGCAGTAGGTTTCCATTGCTTTCTGCGGTAGACTGGTTGCCGACCAAGGCTATAGAACCCAATCTGTCCTGTTATTTGACTCATAGCTAGAGGGGGGAAGAGATGTATTATATTATTACGTAGTAATTAGTGAGGGATCAGTTTATTAGTTTATAACAATATAAAACAGATCCCCCACGTTATGCTCAGTAGATGCCTTAATCATGTTTCCAACTATTATTTTCAATCAGCCAGTTGAGTGCCATACGTGATACACACTTGGGCGATCATGTCTCGACAGAGACATGACTGACTGGGCAGAAGATTATCCCGCAGTAGATTGCCATTGCTTTCTGCGGTAGACTGGTTGCCGACCAAGGCTATAGAACCCAATCTGTCCTGTTATTTAACCCATAACTGGAAGGAAGAGACGGATTAATACCTTTCCCAAGGGTATTTGTGCGTAAGTGAATGCAATGAATTCAACTGGAATTCGAACTCGGCTCTTCGATTTCTCGTTCCGAGCCAATATCCAATGCACCACAACGCACATATCGTCTATTTGAAATACGAGTATTCATTACAATAACGCTTCAAACAATTAAAAATGGGTGATTACTTCTACCAGCTTGCACATTCTAAAGACCTAATAAAATAATTTTCTCCTCGGAAGGGTTCGAACCTGCGACTTTTTTTTTCGAGAACTATCATTTGATCTTACCACGCTTTATAACCAGAGAGTAGTAAAAAGATATAAATGAAATAAGATTTTTTAATGCCATGCTCACCAAGAAGTAAAGGATTATGAGTCTCCACAGCTTCCTTTCGTTAATATTTTTATATGCTAAAATCTGGATTCCATTTTTAATTGTTCATTTCTTATTACTCAAAATGTTATATTTTCGGGGATACCCATGTTTGCGTAGACGACCTGATTTTTTTTTCACCCACGTCTATTGAACAGGTGAAGAGGCTTATCCCTTGCTCCCTGTTTAGTATGTGGTTTCCGGCTTTCTCTTTTCCAATTTTTTCACTCCTTTTTCTTTTTTTTTTTTTTCAATTGGAGTAGATAGACTAAACTATCGCTCGGTTCACACTCCACCCACGTCTTTTGAACAGGTGAAGAGGCTCATCCCTTGTTCCTTGTTTAGGATGTGGTTTCCGGTTTTCTCTTTTCCAATCTTTTCACCCTTACGTAGCCCCATGCACATCAGTGGCGTTACCGCCTTGCACGGGGTGATATGATAAAAAAAAAAAAGAAAAATTACGTGAATTAGATTTACCAGTCCACGTAGTCGAAATATTTAAGAAAAAAGGTGCACCCCATTTTGTTGTAGAAATCACCGGCAAGTTTCAATTAATTGTAATTCATATTGCTTTATGAAACAGGGCGTTTATTCAAAAATGAACATCCATTAAAAATAATGTTGCGTGGGTGAGTGATGTAACGGAATGCGGGGAAACCGGAGCAAAAGCAGATAAACCGCTAATGTTTACAAAAGGGATAAGAAGTTTTTGGGAGCCATAATCGTCTGTCTTGAAAGGACGTGACACAAAGGAGAAGGAGTAAGATAAGAAGGAAGAGGTGGAGAATAAGAAACAGGAGGAAAATAAAAAGAATGAGGAAACAAAAAAGAAGGAAGAGGATAAAAATAGGAGGCAAAAAGAAGAAGAAGAAGGAGAAGGCGGAGAATAAGAAGAAGGAGGAAAAGAAGAAGGAAGAAGAGAAAAGAAAAAAAAAGCAGGGAAGAAGAAGAAGGGAAAGGAGAAGTAGAAAAAGGAGAAGGAAAAGAACGAGGCGGAGAATAAGAAAGAGAAGAAAAAGAAGGAGGCGGAGAAAAGGGAAGAGGAAACAAAGAAGGAGGAGGAGGAGAAAAATAGGAGGCAAAAAGAAGAAAAAAATAGGAAAATAAGAAAGAGGAGGAAAAGAAGATGGAGGAGGCGAAAAAGGAGAAGGAAGCAAAGAAGGAGAAAGGGAGAAAAAGAAGAAGGAAAAGAAGGAGAAGAGGAGGAGAATAAGAAAAAGGAGAGAGGAAAAAGAAAAAGGAGAAGAAAAAGAAGAATGAGGAGGAGAAAAAAGAAGAGGAAAAAAAGAAGATGAAAAGGAGGGGGAGGAGAATAAGAAAGAGGAGGAAAAGAAGGAGTAGGAGGAAAAAACGAGGAGGATGCAAAGAAGAAAAAGGAGGAGAAAAAGGAGAGGGGAGGACGACGAGGATACGAAAAATAAGACGTTCTTCGGAATAGTGGCGTAATGGGGGTAGGAATGTAATGAGCAACCGATTCAGCAGGTGCTTACGGCCATATCACGTTGAAACACGGGTTCCCGCCTATGTCCTAAAGAGACGCGGCACTTACAAAAAGATCATATCTGATATATAATACATCTTATTTAACTCAGTTAAGTGACATACGTGATACACGCTTTGAGCGACTATGTCTCGAAAGAGACACGACCGACTGCGAAGAAGACCATCTCGCAGTAGGTTGCCAGCCAAGGCTATAGAACCCAATCTGTTCTATTATTTAACCCATAACTGGTGGGAAGAGACGGATTAATAACTTTCCCAAGGGTATTTGTGCGAAAGTGAACGCAAGAAATTCAACTGGAATTCGAACTTGGCTCCCTGATTTGTCATTTCGAATCGATATCCCCTGCACCCTAACTCAGTTATTTAACTAAGCCTCTGATAAGTGGAGGCCTTCCATTTGCATACACTCCTTAAGCAAGTACATTAGCTGTTTCTCTCTACTCCTCAATATATGTGCCTTACGGCTACAGCACGTTGAAACACCGCTTTCCGTACCATCACCGAAGTTAAACAAAGTCAGGCCTGGTCAGTTCCTAGATAGATAATCGCTTGGGAATGCCGTAAGCTTAAATGTTTGAGGAGTGTAATGGATAACGGCTAAGAATTGTTAATAGGAGAGCCGTTCAAATTCCAGTTCCAGTTCCAATTGGGTTTGTTGTATTCTCTTTCCTTGGGAAAGATATGAATTCACTTTTTCACTCTCCAGCTATGGGTTAATTAGTAAAACTTGTATCAATATAACATTATCTCAGAAAAAAACTATTACTATTTAAAAATATTTTCTAGCTTAAAAAAAAACTTTATAGAGTTGATAAGTCGTAAAAAAATGAATAATTCAATCAATAATAAGGTTTAGCAGGATCGAGTAATAGCTGGCATCAGAGGGGCTGAAGAACATAAATAGTCAAGAGATATCTGAGGATGACCGACAGTACTTGATTGAAACGTTGTGTATTGAATAACATTCATAATAATTAAGAATCATATTGAAAATTGATTAAAATCATATTGAAAATTGTTCATTATTTGCATTATTGTAAATAATGGTAACTCTACATCCCAGAATGTTTGACTGAAAATTCAGCCAGCCATTCACTTTAGGGCCATACGTGATCGCTTGGGCGATCATGTCTCGAAAAAGACATGACTGGCACTGGTAGAAGATTGCCATTTGTAAGTTGCCATTTCTTTCTGCAGTAGACTGGTTGCTAACCAAGGCTAAAGACTAAAGAATCCATTCTGTCCTGCTATTCAACCCATAGCTGGAGGGGGAAGATATGGATTAATAACTCTACCAAGGATATTTGCGCGTAAGTGAATGCAATGAATTCAACTGGAATTCGAACTCGGCTCTTCGATTTGTCATTCCGAGCCGATATCTATTGCACCATAAATTTATTCTTCTCAAAAGTGAAACAAAATTAACAGCTAAAATGATTATCACTTTCATGACCCATAGAGTTTTTAATTCTATGGATAATTATTCATTGGTCTGCCGGAAGCAATGAATAATCGAACTGATACATGATATTCATTTTGTTTCAATTGTATCCGGAATTCTAGCCACGATCGGCTGATGAGTTTGACTCTAGAAGCACAAGAAGATTTTCTGTTTATATTCGCTTCACTCCCGAGATTCTGGTTTGTGCATATTTACCATTGGTTAACATAGACAAATCCTAGTTCTTTAAACACTTCCCAGGGGATCATCATTTGCACTTAGTTATGCCTATTTTTGTCATCGTTTTGAGCTAACTTGTTGGATTCGCTTATAACGTGCCTGATTGTCTCATCCCTAGCACCGCATAGTCTGCGTTTAATACTCTCCTGAGTTTTATCTATCTTGGTTTTTATATAATTGCTTGTAATGGCGGCATTTCGCTCCCGGCACCATTAACAATGATTCAGTCTTTCTGTTTAGATTTACCCTCCTGCAACGATATCCACTGAGACTGTTTTTCATCTGCAATTCTTCAATATGTCTTCTGAAATATCCGCAAAGTTGTTTGCATCCTCATTATTATCGCTTTCAAAAGAAAATGGAAGCAAAAAAAGGACACTTGTATTTAGACTCGGAAAGAGACAATGACCATTTCTGAGAAAACATTATTCTTTTACGGCTTATCAAACCTTTACAGGTTATTTAAAGCCAGAAAATATTTTTAGATTTTAAGAATTTTTTTTTAATAATAAAGATTAATGATTCGTCATCGGAGGCCACAATTTAAACACCATAAGGTACGCAGATGATACAGTGCTGATAACAGACACGGAAAGGAAACTACAAGACCTCCTACAGAAGTTAGCTGAAGAGAGTGACAAGAAAGGACTACAAATAAACTGTAAGAAAACCGAATGCATGGTCATCAGCAAAAAGGGCAGCCCCAAATGCCAAATACAGGTAGGAGATACTAAAATCAAGCAGGTACAAAAATTTAAATACCTGGAAAGTGTTCCAATAGAAGACAGAAAGTGCGACACAGAGATCCAATGGCGAATTGGCATGGCAAAGGAAGCATCCCAGAAGTTGCGTAAAGTATTAAGAAACAGGACAATTTCGCTAGAAACAAAGAAGAGAGTACTGGATTGCTATGTGATGTCGGTTCTTCAATATGGCAGTGAATGTTGGACAATATCATCGAAGATGAAGGAAAAACATGAAGTAACTGAAATGTGGTTCTACAGAAGGATGCTGTAAATATCATGGATCGAGCATGTGAGCAATGATGAGGTTTTGGAAAGAAAGGAAACGAAAAGAAAATTAATGCTGAGCATCAGGAAGAGACAGCTAAAGTTACTGAGACATGCAATGAGGAAGGAGGTCTTAGAGAACCTGATACTAACAGGCCAGATAGAAGGAAAAAGAGACAGGGTAAAGCAGCGGATAACATATTTGAAGGACCTGATCAGGTGGATGACGTAACGAGGGTTGCGTGGTGTAACAAGAGAAAGCGTGCTAAGAGCCACCAGGGATAGGGAGATGTGGAAAGCTATGATTGTCTACGTTCTGAAAGAACAAGGCACATAGAAAAAGAAGAAATTTTACTAATTAATCCTTAGCTGTTTACAGAAGAGGTGGTTTCATACATTTCCCAAGTGTATTTTTGAATAAGTGAATATAATGAGATATTTCTCTATATTTCTGAAATGAGGTAGTATTTACAGTATTTACATTATTTAGACTATTGTCCTCATCTTTGCTGCCATTTGTACGATGTTTCGGTCGTTTTACGCTCCGGCCTTTTTATCGAGTCCCACTCTACTCTTTGACAGCAGTAGGATATTCTGCTTGTCTGAATTTCTAGGCTAGATTTGGAGTGGGAGATGTTATCGAAAACAGCCGCTTGGTCAGTTTCCGAGAGGACTTAGCTGCTTGACATTGCAAGAGTCTGGGATGGAAGTGAAGATGCATTATATATATATATGTATATATATAGTGCATTATATATAAATTGCATTATATATATCTACTGCATTATTCGCTAAATGTCTGCCTCCTTCTACCGAGCACACAGAGCTCAGAGGTAGAATCGCCAACTGACGCCAATTCGGTCGGGTTTCAATCCTGGGTTAAAAGCAATCGGTTGTCAAACTATACTGATGAGCCGTGATACAGCGAAACAGATCTGTCTGCGGATGACTATATATATATATATATATAGGCTACAAACTACGAGAAAAAGAAAAGATACAGAAGAAATAGAAGGAGGAAGAGGAAAATAAGTGAGAAAGTATATAGGGGAAAGAGCCAATAGAAACGGCTAAGAGAAAGAAATTTTAAATTTAAAACTTCTCTCTCTTGGCCATTTCTATTGCCTCTCAATTTTCTTTCCTCTGTACATTTTTTTCATTTTTTTTCCTCTTCACTATCTACTCCTTCTGTCCTTTCCACTTTTTTTCCTTTTCTTTACAGAAGTACAATTATTATTTTTTTTATACCACAAAATTTGAGCCCAGACACCTTGTAACCAATGTCAATATCTGTCTACAATTCAATACCGGCCAAAATTTAAAATTTCTCTCTTTTGAGCGTTTCCATTCTTTGTCTCCTTTCTTTCCTCTCTAAATTTTTTCACTTTTTTTCCTCTTTATTTTCCTCTTCATTTTCTCCTCCTTATGTATCTTTCCTTTTCCTTTTTCTTTTCTTTTTCTTTATAGAAGTACAATACCAGAAGATTTGAGCCCAGACACCGAGTAGCCGATATCAATATTTAACTGCAATTCAATTCCGGCCAAAATTTAAAATTTCTCTCTCTTAGCCGTTTCCATTGACTCTTTCCTCTCTATATTTTCTCACTTATTTTCCTCTTCACTTTTATTTCTTCTGTATCTTTCCTTTTTCTCTTTCTTTTCCTTTTCGTGATTTCTCATCTTATTTTCTGATCTTTTTTCCACCCTTTCTTTCCCTCTTTTTAATATCTTTTTACTTCGTGGTGTCTTTAAAAAACATTTTAAAAATGAAACGTTTATTACCATGATTATTAACTTAATTAAATTGATCTTTCAATGTCGAAACAAAATGTAGTATTTTGTAGTAGTTTGTAGTTTGCACTTGTTCCAAAGTAATAATTAATAATCAATATTCACTGGTCTCTCTCTCTCTCTCTCTCTCTCTCTCTATATATATATATATATATATAGGCAGCAAATTTTCTTCTAAACATGTCAGATTAAATAAATTGCAAATACTATGTTTGCGTATTTTTAATAAAATTCGTTTATAATCACGGATGATCTTTCGCGTATTACAATCAAAAGATGTGAGAAATGAGCTGTAACATTGACATGTTATTTTTATTCATTTCTTAAGGTACCCAAGTGCTTTCAATCTCTTTCAGAGATCATCTTCAAGGGTGTGAGTTATGGTAACAAATGTAACTGAAAAAAATGTGATGCTAAAAATGACTGTACATTTTTTTCTGTTTCAAATATTTTCGGAAAGAGGTTGAAAGTACTTGGGTACCTTAAAAAATGAATAAAAATAACATTTGACATCTTTTGATTGTAATCCGCGAAAGATTATCCGTGAGTATGAACAGATTTTATTAAAAATAAGCAAACACAGTGTTTGCAATTTATTTAATCACACACACACACACACACACACACACACACACACACACACACATATATATATATATATATATATATATATATATATATATATTAATCATATCACCCCGAGCAAGGCGGTAACGCCACTGATGTGCAGGGGGCTACATGAAAGTAAAAGCACTAGAGGAGAATGAGGAGAAGGACGAACCAGTTAGAAAGGTGCAAAAGAAGGATGGGGAACACAGGTGCGATGACAGCTGCGAAGGTGGAGAGAAAGGAAAGGATGTAGAGGACGGTGTGAAAAGAAGTAGGGTCAAGTAGTTAAGAGACGAGAATTGACGTTGCATTTGAATTTCTGGAGGTTGTAGCCGTCAGGAAACCAAGAAAAAGGAAGCGAGTTCCACAGGCGGGAAATGCGGGAAAAGAAGCTGCAGGAGTAGAATTGTCGTCTCCACACACACACACACACACACACACACACACATATATATATATATGTGTGTGTGTGTGTGTGTGTGTGTGTATATATATATATATATATATATATATATATATATATATATATATGTATAGTGAACTGAAGAGGAATAAAGGTGACCGGCAAGGCACTGTGATTAAACTGATCAAGTTTAAATAATTTTCTTTTCTGGACATACACTGTGTAAAAATCGTATAAATATTCTATGGATTCAAGCGCTTTCGGTTAAATCTGTTCGCCATTGTCATTGTTTATGTAGATTTATATGTACAGGGTGCGATGGATAAATTTTCGCCATTCTATATTTGTAATTTCGCACATGCACTTTGTTTGATGTTGATTTTACCGACCGCACAATACAGTAGGGTCAGTTGGGCACCGTCTGTGAGAAATAGAGCATTATGATGTAATTCACACTTTCATAAATTTGGTAAAGGCATGCTTTATTGCTTGGCCTTCGCACCTGAAGCTCAAATAAGAATATTTAAGTGTGTTTGGGTGTCAATCTGAGCACAGTGCAGAGGCTTTGGAAAGAGTTGAATGAGTATAAGGGTGATTACGAATGTATTTGGAGTGATCACTAGTGATAGGGACATTATGCTTCTATTCATCTTCCCACAGGGCAGCCTCTAACACAACATGGCGACCTACATCAAGTGCCTTGAGTGGGTAGTGTTGCACTGGGTTAAGTGGGTTGTCTCTAGAAGACCCTGTCTGGCAACTCTGACCCTGCCACACAAGCAGAAGAACAGTTATGGCTGTCAGACAATTTCTGCGACTGCAACCTCCTTGATTATTTTGTGTGGGGCGCACCTAAGAAGAACTGAAGGCAAGTATTATGACAGCATTCAACACCTAAAACAAAGAGACTGTCCAGAAGAGTTGCAGGAGATTCCGAAGTTTTCTAGAGGCTGTGCTTGAAGTGAATGACGATTTTATTGAATAAATTTACTCTTTAGTCTTTCAAAATATTTTTGTGTAATTTCGGTAAATATATCCGTTAAAATGAGATGTCTGTTATTTTCATTTCTGTGTAATTTAGACGACAATTTATTAATCACACGTTGTATGTATTTACAGAGATTGGAATGCCAAGAATATCCTTGATAATGGAATTTTAAAAAAGACATATTTGATAATGGCTAATGTCGCTCGGATCCGTAGAACATTTGAATAGTATTTACACACTTAAACAAAACATGACATTTTTATGTAACGTATTTTAAACAATTTATATTTAACAGATTTGATTATTTGATTAGAAAATGAATTGAGTAGCTACGCAATGGAGATTCAACCAAGATGTATTATCGGTGGACGTGATCTTAACAGTATAAGATACGCAATTGACAATGTGTTTATGGCTGCCTCCTGAAGGAAGCTAAAGGGTTTCCTAGAGAGGGTGGTAGACAAAAGCGAGAGAAAAGGACTAACTATCGACTGCAAGAGGAGAGAAAGCATAGTTATAGGCAAGAGAAAAAGTCCAAGATGCGAATTACGAATTAGGGACATTGATATCGAGCAAGAGCAGGATTCAAATATTTGGGAAGTATTTTAACAGAAGACTGACAATACGACACCGACATCCGGGCACTCACTGGACTAGCGAAAGAAACATACTGAATGCTAAGAAAAGTGATGAGAAATGGAAAAAATTTCGTTAGAAACAGAAAATAATGATGGATTGCCAAATGGTATGCACCCTTTTATTCTGGAAATTCTGGACAATTCATTACTGGATTACTATGTGGTATCCGTTTTCTCATATGGCAGTGAATGCTGGACAATTCATTACTGGATTACTATGTGGTATCCGTTTTCTCATATGGCAGTAAATGCTGGATAATTAATTACTGGATTGCTATGTGGTATCCGTTTTCTCATATGGCAGTAAAGGCTGGACAATTAAATACTGGATTGCTGTGTGGTATCCGTCCTTTTATATGGCAGTAAATGCTGGACAATAAAGTACTGGATTACTACGTGGTATACGTCCTTTTATATGACAGTGAATGCTGGACAATAAAGTACTGGATTGCTATGTGATATCCGTCCGTTTATATAGCAGTAAATGCTGGACAATTAATTACTAGATTGCTATGTGGTATCCGTCCTTTTATATGGCAGTGATTGCTGGACAATTAATTACTGGATTGCTATTTGATATCCGTCCTTTTATATGGCAGTAAATGCTGGATAATTAATTACTGATTTGGTATATGTTATCCGTCCTTTCATATGGCAGTGATTTCTGGGCAATTAATTACTGGATTGCTATGTGGTATCCGTCCTTTTATATGGCAGTAAATGCTGGACAATTTCCTCACAGATGAGAAGAAAACTGGATGCAGCAATGTGATTCTAACAGGTGATACTAAGGATTCTTTGGACGAAATAAGTAAGCAACGGGAAAGACTTAAAGAACATGGCAACAGAAAGAAAATTTACACTCAGAATCAGGTAACATTGAGGGAGGAGGAGTTGGATAATTTAACCCGCTGGAGGCTTATTTAGAGCAAGAGAGATAGGGAAGACTGCAAGCCATTTACCTAATAAGATTGATGCCAATATAGTAGAATGTTTATATATATATATATATATATATATATATATATATATATATATATATATATATATATATATATGAAATGATTTCTTTGAACATTACTTTTGATCGATACTCGTATTTAAGTAAATATTCTGTTTATAATCAAACAGTTTTATATATTTATTTCTACTGGCCTGATTATTTAGAAAAAATATATAATACTATTTCACAATAAACAGAATATCTACTTAAATACGAGTATCGATCAAAAATAATATTCAAAGAAGTCATTTCAAATTGTCGGTTGTTTATATTGAGTTTCGTTAATCTTCGTTAATTTCCGTAATATATATATATATATATATATATATATATATATATATATATATATATATATATATAAATGATGAGTAAGAAACGAATAAAATAACTGCAACGTTCAAAACATTAATTTAAAACAGTGCTAAATATAAAAATAGACCAATATGTATTTATTATTAACTATTACTTTAGAACATGTACAAATGAAAAACTACTATAAAATTAGTAATATTACCATCATTATTTATTACCTGATGAGACATTGTTCCTTCAATGTCGGAACAAAATGTGCAATTTTTTAGTAGTTTCAAGCTCGTAGATGTTCTAAAGTAATAATTAATAATTAATAATAATAATAATAATAATAATAATAATAATATATATATATATATATATATATATATATAGAATAAATAAAGAACAAGTAGGAAAAAGTGTCTTTAATCTAACATGTTACACTTATCACAAGCCTCTTCAGAGATTAATTATAAATTCTATTCGATCCATATATTCCATTCTTATATATATATATATATATATATATATATATATATATATATATATATATATATATATATTGGCAGAAGTTTGCAGAAAGCGATACATTGATCCGAAGCAGATCGCACAGATACTACACCAATCTGAGAGAGAGGTGCCCAGAAAGCGATACATTGATCTTAAGCAGTGCAAACAGATACTACACCAATCTGAGAAAAAGGTGCCCAGAAAGCGATACATTGATCCGAAACAGAGCGTTTAGTTTCACTAATATAAAAACATTCCATCGTTTGCTTTATGGATATTATGCCAGTACAGACTGATTTGGACAACCATGGAATTTCTACTGGAAAAGCAATTTCTCCTTCAGGTTATTGTGAGAATATCACCAGTTTCATAACCCCTGATAGTCACAGGGACCCAACATGTACTGAAGCTGTTACAGCAGTGGTGTATCTTAGGCAAGACAGCCTGAAATAGGCTAACGTTCTGGTTTGAATTCAGAACATTCCTTCTTCTAGATTGATTTTCTAACCAAGTTTACAGGGCACAGTCTGTCCTGCTATTTACTCACAGTTGAAGAAGGCGGAAAAAAAGATCTCTCCGTATTTCTTAAAAGGAATTTGCATGTAACGAACTTGACTGAAATTCGAACTCTGCTCTCCGATTCTTCATAAAAGCTTTTATTCATTACACTACCAGGCATTTGCCATTAAAAAAAAGTCTTTGATTTATGTTCTTGCTTATTTTATTAATGAACAATTATTTATTTTATTAATAAACAAGAACTGAAAGGCGATGTCATCTTTTCAGTTTTTTAGTTGCGATAAGAATCTGACCTCATCTGAAATCTGAACCAGATGCATGATGGGGGAAAAAGAGGAAGAGGAGAACAAAAAATATGGAGATTTTAAGGCAGATAAAATGATAGGGGAAAATGGGGAATGATTATAAGCGAAAAAAATAGAAAAACAAGAAACGTTCATAAAATATTAATGTCGAACTAATTTTACACAATCGGATATCTTTGAGTTTTTGTGAAAGTGTGAGACAGGGTGCATACATTTGGACATTCCTGTTTGAGGTGTTCATATGTATGTAGGGGTACATGTCTCACTTACTGCTTTGGCTGCGAATGACCCTGTCTGAGGGGTCATTTTCGATAATATAAGCTATCAGTATTTGTTAATTTGTGTACCAACCCTGAAGCTTAAAACTTCAGTCAGAGTAACACTTTATAATAAAAAAAATTCTATGATAAATTGAAAGATGTCAGAGAGGTTACAGAGACATTAACATAAAGACCTCCACCATCAAAGATGATTTTATCCTGTGTTGACATAAAACTATGCAACGACAGCGTCTGCTATTCGGTGACTGTTATCGTTGCATAGCAATGTTTTATGTCAACACAAGATAAAATCATTTTGATGGTGGATGTTTTTATGTTAACGTCCTTGTAACCTGGACATGGCTCATGTGAGCCGAAAGCTTAGAACCAACCTAACAGAAAAATATCCAAATGTTGGACAATTTTTGTTTACATTTTCACCTGAAATTAAAGTCAAAATAACAATGTTTAGAACGGCTCATGATTAAACATAATAGACATTCATTGTCTGTTATATTGAACAGTATATGTTTAGAAAATTATCTGCTGCCTCGATACACTAAATTACATATATATATATATATATATATATATATATATATATATATATATATATATCGGTTACGAAATTCAGTAGATATGCGTTTTGAGGAAAAAATCTGAACGCGTACAAAAATAGAAAAGGAAAATGAAACTTTACTTGAAGTTTTTCGTTGTGAAGCGGTATGCGGGTCGTTAACCGAAATAGATACTGTTTGAAATAAATGGAGCATCTACTGACATAAGAATTCATCTTCAGGGCGTAGACGATCATGGACTTCCACTTGCCTCTGTCTCTTGTCGCTCTCAATTTTTTGCACATATATACATGGAAGCGCGCCTATACACTGGCACATGTAAACTTACATATGTGTTTTTCTTGTTTTATTAATAAACTATTGCTCAAATGGTAAAGTTATTTTTCTATTTTTACGTTATTAATTATGGTTAGTTGAGTTTATGGAATATTTTCTTTCTTTTGTGGATATCTATCTATCTATCTATCTATCTATCTATCTATCTATCTATCTATCTATCTATCTATCTATCTATTCTGCACGTTCATGCACGCACTTACGCATATATATGTAATCATTAAATAGTGTATACGTAAGTATTTGCTTATATTTTAGGCTACCATCTATCTAATGTTTCGTTTTTATTTAATGGCTAGTAGTTTATTTGTTTTTGACTTTTTGTTATATATTGAAATATTAATGATGGGTGTGGATAGACTTGTTCATTAGTAAACTTTTGTTCGTGTATTTTTATGTACAGGCACACACGAGCGTGTAGGTTCTATGTTTAATATTTTTTTCGTTTATTTATTAATAATTCATTTTTAATTAAGTTTATATTATATTTATTTAAAGTTTATATTTATTATTTGTTTGTTTGTTTTTAATTAGTGTTTTTAAATGGCAAAGTAAGTATTTATTTATATGCCTACATTTACCCATGATTTCAATTTTCTTGTTTAAGTGTTTATTTTGGTTTTTGAAGCTAACTTTTCCTCTAAGCATAATTTACAATGTTTACTATTAATATTGGAGAGGGTTGCTTTTTTATGATTTCCCATTTTATTTTACTTATAGGATCAATATGTATTTTGAAAGGGCTGCATTGTCTGTGTATTGTTTCTTTCGAATGACATTTTGTGGTTATAATATCTTTCTTTGAAAGTATTTTTCTGCGGCGCCTATTCAAATTTTCTCGTCTGTGTTAATGTTATTAGTTACGATATATTTGTATAAATTTTTTTGTTTATAGATATGGGCATTTGTTTGAAAACATTGGGATTTGAGTTTAAATTTTGGGGTTAACATATTTGGTTTGTGTTTAGTTTTCTGTATGATTTGTAGGTTCCGTTGTTTAGGTTGAATCTAAAAAATAATTACACTTTAGGTTATATCTAAAAATAATTACACTTTTTTAATTAGATTTTTTATATAATGTAAATCTTAGGGTTTTGAAGGTTTTAATTCTGTTCCTATTTTTTCTGTAGTTCTACCGTTGCAGTTTCTTAGAATTAATATATCATTGTCACTGTACAGACCTGTATTTTGTTAATAATATTTGTTCATTTAATGTATATATCTATGTGTTCGCATACATCTGTACCATCAGAGATGCCTATTGTTACATCAAATTTGTTATTAATGTTATTGCCTTTTTTGTCAGTATTTTTAACTGTGGTATAATATTGCTTTTCTGCAGTGCTTAATTATATTCGCGTCTTCATTGGAGATTGTCATGTATTGTTTTGCTACGCTTATTGCATTTTATTCTCATTATATTAGTTAATTGCCATACGTGATACACGCTTGGTCGATTATGTCTCTTTTGAGACATAACTGACTAGGCAGAAAACATTCCCGCAGGAGGTTGCCATTACTTTCTGTGAATAGGAGAATATAGAACCCAAATCTGTCCTGTCATTCAACCCATATCTGGAGGGAAAAGAGGTAGGCTAATATTTTTACCAAGGGTATATGTGCGTAAGCGAGTGAATCGAATTCAACTTGAATTCGAACTCCGCTCTCCGATTTCTCATTCCGAGTCGATATCCATTACACCACAACACACATCCGTTCATTATATATACACATTATATATTAATGTGTGTATATATATGCACTTTATATATATATATATATATATATATATATATATATATATGCACTTATATATATATATATATATATATATATAAAGTGCATATATATATATATATATATATATATATATATATATATAATCGAAAATCTAAGAGTAAGCCAATAACCTACCACGGTTTCGCTTAACAGCTCGTCAGGGAAAATTGGCTAAAGACTTAGAGATTATGCAGCATATATGTAGAATTTCAGCTTAAACAAGGAAGACACCAAACTCAAGAAAAATGTGGGGATAAACTTTATTAAGGAGGAAATAAAAAAAAACCGGATTGAGAAAAATTAAACAGGAGGCTAATTGAGCAAACAGTTTTCCATGTGGATACATTTATGAAGAATTTCAGTTTTTGAATTTAATAACTTCTGCGCGGGTTTTGTTTGGTCTACTTTCGGTTTGAGTGCTTTGTGTACTCTCCTTTCGTATTGAGCTCTTTATTGTTAAGGTTTTGGTCTTGGCGTTTTTCTTTCTTTCTCACGAATGCTTGACTTTTTGTTCAGGTACTTCGTTTATTTCTTTTTTTCTTCCCCTTCTTTTCTCTCCGGGTTTTGTTCCCGGTTGGTTTCAAGACGATCTCATTTGTAGTTTAATTATTGCTAGTCTTGATAGAATTAGTTCTGTTGCTATTGGTATTATTACCATAATTAATATTACTATATATATATATATATATATATATATATATATATATATATATATGTGTGTGTGTGTGTGTGTGTGTGTATGTGTGTGTGTGTGTGTGTGTGTTGAGGCAGCAACCTTTCTTTTAAAGATGTTTTGTTAAATACGACAGACAAGGAAAATTGAATTTTTTTTATGTCTCTCAAAAATGAGGAAAAAATACATAAGTTAATTGAATTTTTGTTGTCTGTCACATTGTGTGTGTGTGTGTATGTGTATCTTTGTGTATGTACGTATTCACACACGTGTATATGCGTGTGTGTACATGTGTTTTTGTTCTTGTGCCTTTGTATGTTAATATATGCATTTGATTATTTATTAGAGATCGGAATCACAAAACTCACCCCTACTAGAAGAAAGAAAAACAAAAAGAAAGATTAAAAGTCCAGTGTCACAAAAATGTCTGCAACCTTGTCAGACCTAATCTTATTAAAACACAAATGGTCATGTTGCAGGAAACATTAACTTTAGATTCCCGGGGGAATGTTCCCCGACAGTGCATACTTCGACCTCAGCTAAAAATTACTGGATTCTGCTGAGTATTTAAGAGAACCCGTCGAGAAATAGAGTTGGAAATATTTAAATCCAAAACACAAAACAAAAAATAGTTAATGAAAAGGGGCGGGTTACAAATGAAGCTGCCCTTTACTCACAATTTAAAGATTAACTACATTACGATTTGCTAAAAAACTCGCAAACACACTTTTGTTAATCTCTACATCTGCCCCATGAAGAAGGTTCGTTAATTCATAATGAATAATTAAATAGAGGAAAACGTAGTGACGGTGGGAATAGAGAAGCCAAACTTCACTCTATTTGTTTAATAAGGTTTTCTCTTAAAAATTCCACAGGAAGACAGAGATAACTCTAATTTTATTAAAGGCCCCCACAACGACCCTTAATTTTGAGTGTGGATTACAAAGTGTATTATAGTTCAAGTAACCGGGTCTTGGTGCTAAGTTGCGTGACGACAGACAAACACCGAGTGTAATCAACAGCTTGTCAAGAGAAAGTTGCATAGTTGTTTTATCTTATTTATCTCAGTTAATCAGTTAAGTGCCATACGTGATACAAGCTTCTCTCTTTCGATCTATGACTGCCTAGACAGAAGATTTTCAAGCAGTAGGTTTCCATTTCTTTCTGCGGTAGACTGGTCACCAGCCAAGGCTATAGAACCCACCTCCGACTTTTCATTCCGAGCCGATATTCACTGCACCACAGCGCACATCCGGTAATCAAATCGGTAAACGTTTCTTATTTGTTCTTTATCCTATTATTCTGTCAGATTAGGATTCATACTTGGTCCTTGGATGACGATAAACTGCATCCGGCAGCAAGGCGTCTTGTTAGGAGGTTGTGAGGAGCATGAAACCACCTCTTAAATGCAGTTGTTCTCAGGTTCACCCTGACCCGTTAGGGTCCTAGCTATGGGCAAATAGTTAACCCCCAAACTGGGGTCAAAACACTATGAAAGTATAAAAATACACTTTTATGGAAATATATACACAAAAATAAATTTTTATAGAAAAATATACATTTTTGGAGAAAAGAGATTACCAACAATACATTTTTGAAGAAAAAACTTATTACCATAACACATTTTTGAAGGAAAAAAATTATTCTTCGCAAAACATTTTTTGAATACAAAAGTAGAAGACATTTTCAGTTTTCTAAAATAAAAAAAGAATAAAAACAAAAAGTTTAATTAAAATCTGACTAAATCAACCTTCTCACTATAACCGAATATTAAAAAATACCTTAAAACTCCACCTTTTTGGCATTAAATAACCAACAGAGGTTGATATGCCGTAAAACAAAACTCAAACTTAAAACTCCGATCCATATTTGATTTTTATTTGTTTCCAGTTCATAGTTAATTTAATATCGGTATGGTAATGACAGTTTTGTCATTTCTGAAAGAATTCGGCTCTGCGCATGACATCTTTTTTTTTTTTTTTTTTTAATCATATCACCCCGAGCATGTCGGTAATGCCACTGACGTGCAGGGGGCTACGTAAGAGTGAAAAAATTTGAAAAGAGAAGGCCGGAAACCACATTCTAAACAAGGAACAAAGGGTGAGCCTCTTCACCCGTTCAATAGACGTGGGTGGAGTGTGAACCTGGCGATAGTTTAGTATATATGGCGAATCCTTAATTTTGTTTACGAGACAGATTGTTCTTCTATATGTGCCAGTTTAACTCAACACTATACGTTTGTCCCCTCTGCTGAAGCAAGGTATTAATTTACAACACACACACGCGCGCGCGCACACACACACACACACACACACACACACACACACACACACACACACACATATATGTTGGAGAATTTTTGTCTTTATTTTCAACTGAAATTAAAGCCAAAATACGACGTTTAGAACGGCTCATGATTAAACATAAAAGACATTCATTGTCTCTTATATTTAACAGTATATGTGTAGAAAGTAATTTGCTGCCTCGATAGACTATATATATATATATATATATATATATATATATATATATATATATATATCCGAGTGAGTATAGAATGAGGAGAGAAAAAAAGAAAAAAAAATTTTCCCGTCCAAAACATTAATTTAAAACAGTGCTCGATATATGATGCATAGAGCTATGAATATTTATTATAAATTATGTTTTAGAACATGTACATAATTTCTTCTATATATGTCCTCTTCATTACAATCATATGGTTGTTTCAATGTTTGGACTCAAACACATCATCGAGAGAAAAAAAATCATTTTTTCTCCCGATGATGTGTTTGAGTCCAAACACTGAAACAGCTATATAATTGTATAGAAGAGGACATATATAGAAGAAATTATGTACATGTTCTAAAACATAATTTATAATATATATATATATATATATATATATATATATATATATATATATATATATAGAGAGAGAGAGAGAGAGAGAGAGAGAGAGAGAGAGAGAGTTGTGAGTCAATTCCATGTGATTCAAAGTGCCTATGGCTTAGGAGTTAGCGACTCCGACTGACACCAAAACGGTCGAGTTTCGATCACGGCCGGAGGCAAGTGGATGTCTAACCACACTGATGAGCTGTGATACAACGAAACAGGCTTGTATGTGGATGACGAATATATATAAATTTCCTTAACAGTGATATGTGTGTGCATATATATATGCAACACTCCTTAGGCGCGCGGAAACCCTATATTTATGAAACGTATATATGTGTGAGTATGAGAGTGCTAAGACCCGTAAAGAAAAAAGAAAAAAAAATGAATAAACAAGAATTGGGGAAAATATGTAAACATAAGCAAAGTCACATTGTAAGTATATGTGGGAATGTACACATATGTATATGTAGAGAGAAGTTAGTATAAGTAGATAGGTTGGCCTTACGGGATCAAACAGACGCAATCAGCCAAGGGAATTGGGGTTTTTTCAGAGGTCAGCCTCTTCATGACGGCCTAAACTACTCCAGACAGATCCGAGCCAATATTTGGAACTGGACTCTCTTTCCTGTTTGATGTCTTTCCTTCCTTCTTTCCTTCTTTCACATCTTTCCCATATTTTTATTGTTGTTTTTTTGTTTGTAATTTTATGTTTATTATTATTATTATTATTATTGTTACCCCTCTCTTCATTTTAAGAAAAGACTCATTCCGGCAGAAATTTTGTACCAGGTGGAAGGAATATTGTAGGGTCTGATGAAATGAACTAATTAAACTCATTGAAATGAGCTATAGTTTATAACCAATTGAAATGACGTGTTGAGTTTTCCTTTATAAATTTATAAATATATATATATCTTTAAAAAGAACAGACGTCATATTATTTAAACCCGAGGAACCTTTCGGCCAACTCTTATCAAGGGTTCACGTTGGCTTTAATTTTAAGGGAATTAAGGAAAAGGACAAGGCAAAATAAATTAAATTACTTACAATGCTGGGAGATGATGGAACTCGTTTAAAAATAAATTTATTGAAAAAAACACATAAAATGTAAGGGGGTGTACACATATAATTCCACAAGAGTGTTTAAAAGTGAAAAAATATTACACTCACAGGCTGTCCTCATATGCCGAGGCACACACTTGATTGTCCAAAAGATGTCGGCCAATAGCGGAATCCAGAACAGATTGTGTTGTTCTTATAGGTCTGAGAGAGCCACTGGAACGTATATTAGCGGGGACGTGTTGTGAAACCCGCGTCTCCAGCCTCAGATCGGTACGTCCTATGTATGCCGCATCACAACAGCATTTAAATTTGTAAACAATGGAACTTTTTCGAAAATAGGACAACCTATCTTTACTGAAGGAAGGAAACACAGGTCTAGTCTGAAAAACAACACGTAACTGGACCGCAAAATAACAGGACGAAACACATGCCGAAACTTTGTCGGCTACAGTTTGACATCTTCTTCTTCGTTTTTTTTTTTTCAATAAATTTATTTTTAAACGAGTTCCATCATCTCCCAGCATTGTAAGTAATTTAATTTATTTTGCCTTGTCCTTTTCCTTAATTCCCTTAAAATTGAAGCCAACGAGAACCCTTGATAAGTGTTGGCCGAAAGGTTCCTCGGGTTTAAATAATATGACGTCTGTTCTTTTTAAAGCCATTAGTAATTTCTGTAAGTACAAATCGTTATATATATATATATATATATATATATATATATATATATATATATATATATATTTGAGAATTTACACTTTTTCTGTCCTTTGAATATTAAAAAAATATTGCTGTCAGATTTAAACGCAACGGGACAAATTCATCGTCAGGCCATATAAACATAGCTCTTAATAAGTGTTTCTAGTATTCAAAAGATAAATGTGACAATTTCTAAGGGAACAGAAGTAGGAGTGGTTTTGATCCAGCTTGTTATTCGATGATTTCTTTTACAAAAAGGATGCTTCAAGGAACTATTAGGCAATGAAACGTTTTTAACTTCCTCAGGATTAAGGAACAGCCTTCAAAGCGATTTGAACTTGAACTCCTCGGAAACCTGTCTTTCACTGCAAAAAATAAATTTCAATTACATAGAAAGCAAAACCGTTCTTCGATAACATGTAAAAAATAATATTAGGTAATATGTAAAAAATCCTACTCGGTAATATATAAAATGAAATATTCGGTAAAGCACACAAAAAATAACCTAATCTTAGCTAATATGCAGAAAATAAACTTTGTTTTTATAGAAAATCTAACCTTAGTTATAAATGGAACTGTGTGTGTGTGTGTGTGTGTGTGTGTGTGTGTGTGTGTGTGTGTGTGTGTGTGTGTGCGTGTGTGTGTGTGTGTGTGTCCGTTACCTATAGACTCCGAAACGGCTGAACCGATTTTCTTGAAATTTTACACAGTTGTACTATAAGCGTGTGCGAGTGTTCTTAGCTAGGTTTTGTGTCGAAGTACCCCAGATAAATATCGAAAATTGATAATCGAAAAAATCGGGTTATAGAAGGAGTGGTCCGATTTTAATCAAATTTGATACACTCATAGACAAAGACATAAGAAACGATATTCAGAAGTTTCAAGGTTGCAGTTTTTACAATAGTGCATATATATATATATATATATATATATATATATATATATATATATATATAAAAGGCAAGATGTTTATGTGCCTGCATGTCTGTATTTTTTTTCAGATCTTTTATTTTAGTTTTTGCTTCAGGTTTGGCTCTAAGTAGGTATAATTGTAGTTCTTAATCTCAGCTATGATATCATTTAATCAGAGGACTTATTTAGCCTTCAAAATTCGATTTACGACGAAAAAAACTTATTTGATATCGAAATCAACATTTGACTTACATTCATTCATTTTTCTTTCAGTCTACGGTTTCGCTTTAACTGGAAACAACTATTGTTTTTTAGTCTTTCGTGCCAACGTCCAAAGAGTCTGAACTCCAGGACCATGGATTAGTTTTAAACCTTTCATTACACCCGAGCAACGCCGGGCTATACTGCTAGTATAAAATAAATCCCGCTTTTTGGTTACATGTAAAAAGAAAAAGAAAATAAATTAATAAAAAAGAAATAAAAAACTATTAATCTGTAATATGCATACTTTCGATAATACGAAAAACAAAAACGCACTAAAAATAACAACAACAAAAAAGAAAAAAAAACTATTCTTCGACAATATAAAAAAAAGTCGAAAAAGGAATATTTTGTAAGTTTTTAATTAATTTTTTTTTATGCTTTTACAATTTTCTTTTTTAGGAGGAATCTTCTTTCTTCATGTGCCGTGTCCTTTTAGGACTTAGGCGATCATAGACTTGGCTCTGTCTCTTGTCGCTCTCAATATTTTTTCTCTTGGTATCTCTTCTAAACCCCGCTCCGCAAAATACATCTCACGCTGCTTTCCCCTGAATCTCCTTGCCCTTTATCCGACCTGAGAGTATCAAGTTCTCCAGGCCCTCCCTCCTCATTACCTGTCCCAGGAACCTCATTTGTTTCCTCCTGATATTTAGTATGAGTTTTCTTCTCGTTTGCATCCTTTTTAACACCTCATCGTTGCACACGTGCTCCGTCCATGGAATCCTCGGAATGTGTAAAAACTGGTGGTCGTCATTATTGTCAGGATCGCTTCTCCCTAATGCTTTAACCATTTTCAAGTGGTTGGTGGTTACGTTATAGTAACAAGAAAAAAAATTACACCCACCCCGACACTTGAAAATGGCTAATGAATCGGCTGAAAGCTCTCGGAGCAATAATCAATATACACTCTTCAGTCAGTTAAGTGCCATATGTGATACACGCTTTGGGCGATCATGTCTCTAAAGAGACCTGACTGAATGGACAGAAGATTATCTCGCAGTAGGTTACCATTGCTTTCTACGTTAGACTGGTTGCCACTCAAGGATATAGAACCCAATCTGCCCTATTATTTAAGCCATATCTGGAGGAAAGAGACGGATTAATACCTTTCCCAAGAGTATTTGTGCGGAAGTGAATGCAAGAAATTCAACTGGAATTCGAACTCAGCTCCCCGATTTGTCGTTCCGAGTCGATATCCACTGCACTACAGCGCACATCCTTACACACTTAGCCCTCATAAAAGAAATATTGTAAATTTTATTTATTTTTAAGAACACTTATTTAATTGGACGAACAATATTTTATAGTGCTCTTATAGAACGCTTTTTTATTGTGTTCTCATAGAACACAATTTTATAGTGTTTGTAGTAGAACCGGCACACACAATTTGTCTTGGCTTAAATGTACTCTTTAATGAACTTGGTTTTTACCCAAATCTCCCCACAAAGGCGGGATGTGGCCCTAGGCCGATTTTTACCGTGAGACATTCCGAGCGGGTACTTTCGGGCAAAAATTCTCGGCAAAAAGTCCCTACACACGCGGGTCGGGCTCTCGTCTGTTTAACCCAAACTAGGCTATGCTGAAGGGCAGAGCCACGTTTGGGTTCCTCTCTGCTCAAAGACAGAGAGTCCGACGAGGATAGAGGTTTGAGGCATTCTGAATGCAAACGCTGAATGCAGTTCTCCTAAATATATATGCATTCAGGAAAGATCCATAAATGGGGGAAAGAACATTATATTATAGTGGTATCATAGAACGCTATTTTGTAGTACTCTTATAGAACGCTATTTTATAGAACCCGATATTATAGTGTTCTATTACAACGAGATTTTATACTGCTCTCATAGACCAATATTTTATAGTATTCTTATAGAATGCTATTTTATAATTTTCTTATAGAACGCTATTTTATAGGTCCATATAGAATGCTGTTTTATAGTGTTCATATAGAACGGTGTTTTATAGCTTTCTAACAGTTAAGTAAGAGTATTTATAAGATAAATGAATAAATTAATGTTCTTATAATCTTTTTTATGAAGGCTAAATGTGTAGAAATCACCTATCTTGAATAAAAAGTTATATTTCTTGACTGTCGTATTCAATGAAACACACACACACACACACACACACACACACACACACACATAAATATTACCCAGATTCAGTCAAGCGTAAAATAAAATCCATCCTCGATAATGGCTAAAAGTATAGCCGAAAGCGCTCGGAAAAACAAAACATTTAGACAATCTTTATATAATTTATGTTCTTAAATGAAAAAATAAAAAAAACTTTATCATAATACCTTGTCTCTCATTTCTAATGAAACCTGCATAAAAGAGAGATTGCTGCCCAAATACAACACCAACACACACACACACACACACACACACACACACACACACACACACACACATATATATATATATATATATATATATATATATATATATATTTTCTCCCTCCAGCTATTTGTTAATTACCAGGACAAACTGGGTTCCATAGCCTTGGTTTACAACCGGTCTACCGCAGGGAGTAATGGCAACTTACTGCGGGGAAAATTCTTCTGCCCAGTCAGTCATGTCTCTTTCGAGATATGATCGCCCAATTACGTATCACGTATGGCACTTAACTGACTGACCTTTTTGTAGAACCATAGTCTGACGTAAAAGCGCACCCGCTGAATAGACGGAGAAAAGAAATTTTTAAAGGAAGAACATTAAAATGAAGAAAACTTTAATTTTTAAAAATGGGAATTTTTGGGCAGTCGACTTTCATTTGTGATATGATTTTACAAATAAATATCTTTTAAGAAAGTTGTGAACATTTTACTCTAGAAATATTGAAAAAAAAAGGAACATTTTACATTATAAATATTGAAAAAAATTGAACATTTTACTCTAGAAATATTTAAAAATTGGAACATTTTCCTATAGAAATGTTGAAAAATTGGACATTTTACTCTAGAAATATTTTTAAAAAATCCTGTAGATTAGCCAAAGGATGCATCTAAAATTCTCCTCATTCACTCAGACGTACGGATAAAAGATGCTTCGAGCTATATAACTGGCCTTCGTCAAGAGTTCTTGCGTTTTTACAGATTTCTTGTACTATATTATAATGTGTTGGGAGATTTTATTGATGTGTGATTTGCTAAATACCTTGAGAATATGCCGAGAAATTGGTGAGAGGTGGCTAATAAAGAGCGAAGAGAAATGTTTTGACTGACCATTGACTTCCTAATGGAAGAGAAGATTTGGTAAGGGTCTTGCTTTGTATCAGGGGAGAAAGGGGTTGCGTGATTTGTCAAGATTTTGTGCCTACTTAAAAGAAAAGCGAGAAATGGAAGAGGTTGGAAAAGGAAGGAAAGTAAAGGGGGAAGCGGAAGAGAATGAAGAAGTTACATATTGAGCAGGGGAGAAGAAGGAAATAAAGAAACAAAGAAAGAACTGAAATGAAGCGAAGGTGAGGAAAAGAAAGAAAGAAGATTTAAAAAAAAAAAGAATTGTAAATGCTGAGAAATTAAAATAAGGGATGAAAAGAAGGCTGGAAATGAGAAACTATGAGGGGAGGAGAAAATAGGAATGGCGAAAAAGATAGACAGAATAGAAATCGTGAGATAGATAGATAGATAGATAGATAGATAGATAGATAGATAGATATATATATATATATATATATATATATATATATATATACAGAGAGAGAGAGAGAGAGAGAGAGAGAGATAGATAGATAGATAGATAGATAGATAGATAGATAGAATCATGAGTAAAAAGCATGTCTAACCGTACTGATGAGCTGTGATACATATATATATAATAAACAAAGATAGATAGATAGATAGATAGATAGATAGATAGATAGATAAACGGACTAAGATAGATAGATAGATAGATAGATAGATAGATAGATAAACAGACTATATATATATATATATATATATATATATATATATAGATAGATAGATAGATAGATAGATAGATAGGTAAACAGATTAAGATAGATAATAAACAGACATAGATAGATAGATAGATAGATAGATAAACAGATTAAGATAGATAATAAACAGACATAGATAGATAGATAGATAGATAGATAGATAGATAGATAAACAGTATAAGATAGATAGAAAATAAACAAAGATAGATAGATAGATAGATAGATAGATAGATAGATAGATAGATAGATAGATAAACAAATTACCATAGAGACAAAGCAAATGAACCAAGAAAGTATATTTGAAAAAGAAACATTTAAAACAATCTATGTAAAAAGAAAGAAGAAAAGAAAGAATCTAAGAAAGAAAAATATAAGAAAAAGTAATGTAAAAAGAAAAAACATTTAAGAGTGAACTAAATAAAAAGAAAGAAAGCAAAAACAAGTCAAAAATCTAAAAAAGAAAGAATGAAGTATAATTCATAAAAAAAGAAAGAAAATGTTAAAAGTGAACTTAGTCAAAAGATAAATAGAAGAAAATAAAAAGAAAGCAAACGAAAATAAATGAAAAATATCTAAAGACAGAAAGAAAGAAAGAATATTTGCAAAAAAAAAAAGGAAATCTTTAAAAACATCCAATGAAAAGGAAAGAGGTGATTAAAGAAGAAATTAAGGACATTTACAAGTGAAGACAAAAATCATTAAAATTGGACTGAAAAGAAAGAAAGAAAAAAGAAATAACTTTTTAGAAGACGAAGGGTATGTTAAAAAGAACAAACAAAAAGAAATGTGGCTAATAAAAAAGAAGAGTTTTACTTAAGGTAATAAAGGAATTCACAATATATCTACAGTTGACTATATTTTTGAGATAACATACTCATATAAAAAGAGAAAACAATTCATTCAGAAAGAAAAAATTCGCGATAGCGCCGCCATTCAATATTACTAAAATATCAATCTACGTTCCGTTCTTTTCTCAATCTCACCTTTCCTTATGGAAACAATACTTTCTCAGGCAAACATACACAACAAAAATTCGGAAAATCCAAAGAAAACGACTAATTTTCGCCCTTTTAACATATCATAACACATAAAATGGTATTACAATGCACATGAAAAAATTTTCTTCGAATATGAATGATAACGTTTTTTACATGCATAATAAATTTGTGAGCGCTTTTTTTAGTTACCAATAAGGTTTATTTATAGCTACGTTATTTTTTTAATTTATTTTTTTTTCTAATCGTTTCGTCTCAAGCAAGGCGGTACCGCCACTGATGCGCAGGGGGCTACATAAGAGTAAAACTTAGAATGGAGGAGAGTGAAGAGAAACACGAGCCAGTTAGAAGGAGTTTCAGAGAAAGGACAAGAGAAGGATGGGAACACAGGTGGGAAGACAGTTGTGAAGATAGAGAGAAAGGAAAAGAACAAGATATAAAAAGAACTGGAATCAAGTGGATAAGAGATGGGTATTGACATTGCATTTAAATTCCTGGAGGTTATTTAAAATAAAATTTATTTTATCTCATTGACTTGATAAATTCCATCACAGGACGAAACACGTAGGCGAGAAAAATATAGTTTTCCTCTTATCTTTTTTATTTATTTAATATATATATATATATATATATATATATATATATATATATATATATATATATATATAAATGGAACTTTGTCTGTGTATGTGTGTGTGTGTGTGTGTGTGTGTGTGTCTGTGTGTGTGTGTATCCGTTACCTATAGACTCCGAAACGGCTAAACCGATTTTCTTGAAAATTTACACAGTTGTACTATAAGCGTCTGCGAGTGTTCTTAGCTAGGTTTTGTGTCGAGGTACCCCCGATAAATATCGAAAATCGATTATCGAAAAAATCGGGTTATAGAAGGAGTGGTCAGATTTTAATCAAATTTGATACACTCATAGACAAAGACATAAGAAACGATATTCAGAAGTTTCAAGGTTGCAGTTCTTACAATAGTGCATAAAATCGATAATATATATATATATATAAATCGATACCAGGAAATCAAAATTTGACTTACATTCATTTATTTTTCTTTCAGTCTACGGTTTCGCTTTAACTGGAAACTTTTTAATCTTTCGTGCCAACGTCCAAAGAATCTGAGCTCCAGAACCATGGATTAGTTTTAAAGCTTTCATTACACCGGAGCAACGCCGGGCTATACTGCTAGTATATATATATATTAGGACAAGAACTATTTCATCTTTTATGAGTCATATTGACATACAATAAACAATTTAATTAAAGTAATTTTATTTGATTTACTCAACAAATGTTTTAACAAGAAAAAATACTTGTTACAAAATAAATTTAATATTTAGGATAATAGCCTTTTGCTTTGATAACAGCCTTAATTCTGTCAGGCATTGATATCACAAGTTCCTTCAATGCATCTAATGGTATCTCCTGCCAAGCAGCTTGTATTTGTTTCCAAAGTGTCTTGCGAAGCATCATTCGATTTATCAATTCATTTTATTCAAAATATCCCATAGATGTTCAATAGGATTGAGATCAGCGCTTTGTGGGGGCCAATTCAAATTCCGAAGCCTTCCTTCCTCTTCCTTTTTAGTTAAATAATTCTACAAAGGTTTGGCTTTTCACCCTGTATTTGAATTTCAGTGAGGTTTTTAGAAAAATTATCCCTGTCCTAATACTTTTGCACACTACCGATAGAGTGCAAAAGTGTTAGGACAGGGGTGATTTTAAACTTTATTTTTTTGATGCCTCATAAAAGATAAAATAGTTCTTGTCCTAATACTTTTGCACAGTACTATATATATATATATATATATGATAATTTGGATAATTTTTACACTTCATAAAGAAAATCTCTTGTACGAATGCAGAAAAAATTAAATAGCTTAGTCGAAGTGTCCTACAGGCTATCGTCAATGAAACCTGAATAAAAAAGGATTGTTGCACACACACACACACACACCACACCACACACACACACACACACACACACACACACACACACACACACATATATATATATATATATATATATATATATATATATATATATATATAATAATAATAATAATAAAAACAAATTGATGATTGAATAAGCTTTTTGTGAGTTTCATGATTATAAAATACCTGTGGTAATTCCTTATTGTCGCATTAAATATTTGAACTAAACAACTTTAACAAAACATTACAATAACAATACAAATATGAATGCAGGTCATTATTTAATTATAAGAAGTAAGGGGGTACAAATGTAGAGATTCAAAATTTTAAGTTTTTCCATTTCACTGAAGCAGAGGTTAAACATGAGAGCGTTATTACTTCCTTCGCCTTTTCTTTCCTTTTCTCAATGAAACCAGACGGCGTCTTTACTATCAATCAAAACGGTATAGCCCATTATTTCTGAGGTGATGACAGGGCTTAAAGTATTTGTTCCCCCCTTCGCTTTGAGTGAAGCATAGGCCAACACCATCGTTTGATGCTTCTGTAACATGTCTTTTTTACAGATAGGGGTGTTGACCCAACACAGATCCCTTTACCCTCCGGAGTAGATTGGTTACCAACCAAGGCTATACAACCCAATCTGTCCTGTAATTGAGCCCATAGATGGAGGGAAAGAGATTGATTAATACCTTTCCCAAGGGTATTTGTGCGTAAGTGAATGCAACGAATTCAACTGGAATTTGAACTCAGTTCTCCAATTTCTCATTCCGAGGCGATATCTACTGCAGTATAACGTATTTGAAAACTAACCAAAACAAAAAAAGAAAAAGAAAAAGTACTACTACTGTTTCTTCTACTACTACTATTGCTAATAAATCATTGATGTAACTCTCGTCAGGGCTCTCATGGCTTCTATGTTAATTGATTGATGTTCCTGTTTTGATAAATTAAAATTGCACTACAATAAACACAGATTTACTTGCTAGTCGCCTCGTGAGGCATGTACCCTATGAGGTTTACTCACTGTGTATGGGATGAGTGGGTGCATTATGGCCGGGTGTTCATCGATTTTTTCTTAAACTTGGTTGTTTTTATGGCATATCAACCTCGGCGGGTCATTTATTGTCAACTAAATTTTTATTTATTTATTGCTGGTAATACCTTTTTCTTTTTAACAATTTATTGTTGTTTTTATATAATTTTTGTGTCTAGTAATACTTTTTTCTTTTCGAATATCAAGATTCATCGGGATTTGTTTGTTTTTTAAGGGCAGGGTCTCCAAGTCCTACCCTGTTATTTAACCCATAACTGGAGGGAATGCAGGGTATTCAACTGGAATTCGAACTCGGCTCACCGATTTCTCTTTCCGAGCCGATATCCACTGCCCCACAACGCACATCCGTCACTAAACGCTTACAGCACCTGGTATTCCCAAACTGTCATCCATCTAAGTACCGACCAGGTTCAACTTTGCTTAACTTCGGTGATCGAGCGAGAACCGGTGTATTCAACGTGATATGGGTGTAAGCCTTCAAGTTTAAAGTACGAAGCATTCAAATCAACTCGGGAGTCACATCTAGGTGCTTGCTTGAAAACTGTCTGAATGGACCGGTGCACGACGACGTGGTGTAATGGTTAGTCTCTCTCTAGAACCTCGTACAACTGAGTAGCGTGTTCGATTCTTACCAGATACCCATACTTTCGGCCTCGTTCCACCTCTAAGCGGCGCTTAGTAAATCAACTGTTTGAATGGACAGGGTTACATTATCTGAAGGCATTTTTAACTCAGCCACACCAACAACTTTTTGTGTTGCTTTGTTCTTAATCCATCAAATGATCGGACACACTTCACTGCCGGCATATGCATCGCATATATTTTGACTTCGATAAAGGATGTGCGTTGTGGTGCAGTGGTTATCGGCTTGGAACGAGAAATCGGGGAGCCAAGTTCAAATTCCAGTTGAATTCGTTGCATTCACTTACGCGTAAATACCCTTGGGAAGCGTATTAATCCGTCTCTTTCGGGTTAAATAACAGGACAGATTGGGTTTTATAGCCTTGGGTGGCAACCAGTCTTGCGCGGAAATTAACGGCAACCTACTGCGGGATAATAATAGTCTGCCCAGTCAGTCATGTTTCTTTCGAGACATGATCGCCCAAGTGTGTATTATGTATGGCACTTAACTGAGAGGAATTAATTTATTGAGCGGAACCCCTTTATTAACTGTTAAATTTTATAATTTTTTTGTAAAAATTTAATATATTTTATATTTGTGATCTGTAGAGATAAACCAATAGAAGTATGGAATTTTTCTGAAAAAGAAAATTAACAACATAAACACAAAACATGACGTAACAACAAAAAATATTATAGTAAAGCACCACCCGGATAAAATTATTGAGTTTGAGTTTCAGTTTGAGTTTTGTTTAACGGCATATCAACACCTCCATGGGTTATTTAATGCTGTTGTAGAGGAACATACTATCCTACCCCGTAATGGATATGGTCTAGTCTATAAAAGACTCTGACTGGGGGCATACGTCAGCATTCGTCACTAGACGGATCTATGACACTGTCAGCTCTCTGACTTCGGGTGGAGGGCGTTCTCTGCTTAAGAGCAGAGAGCAATAACCCAGTCGTGGTTCCGTCGAAGGGTAGAAGCACGACTGGGGAATAATAGACAGACATTTTTTGGCCGGGCCATATAGCCCGGAAAGCCCAGTTATAAACTGACCATGTGTCATATGTTGCCCTTACTGGGAGGGACAGCTAAATAATGCATTCGTCACTAGACGGATCTATGACACTGTCAGCTCTCTGCCTTCGAGTAGAGAGCGCTCTCTGCTTCCGAGCAGAGAGCACAAACCCAGTCGTGGTTCCGCCGAAGGGTAGAATCACGACTGGGGGAAAAATAGACAGACATTTTTTAGCCTGGCTATATGGCCGGGAAGACCCACAATAAATAGACCTTGTGTCACATCTAGCCTTGCGTGGGAAGGTTGGTAAATACAGCATTCGTCACTAGACGGGTACGCTCGCAGTTGACGGCTTTATGCACTGTCAAGCCCTCTGCCTTCGGGTGGAGAGCATTGACCCAGTCGTGACTTTGCCGAAGGGTGGAGTCACGACTGGGGTAAATTAGACTGTAATTTTTGGCCGAGCTATATGGCCCGGAGGATCCCACTTTAAAAAGGCCTTGTGCCGCATTTTGCCTTAGTGGGAAGGCGAATAAGTATTCATACGTCACTAGACGGAAGCATACGTCACTAGACGGACGCATACGTCATAGGCGGAGACATTTTCTACTTGATCGTTATTCCTGTTACTATACGTTGATTGTTCTTGTACGTCTATTGGTTTATTGTACTGTTGTATAACAAATCTCTTCTACTCTATCTTCAGTGTTAAGTATTATTCTTACACTATTCTTTTCCCTGATATTCCTTCCCGGGATATATCAAATGCCAAAAGGTTGGGGTTTTAATGTATTTTTTTTTAATGTTCGGTTATAGTGAGAAGGTTGATTTAGTCAGATTTTGAGAAAAAAATTTAATTTTTGAAAATTGAATATGTCTTCTAGTTTTGTATTCAAAAATGTATTGCTGGTAATTTTTTCCTTCAAAAATGTATTGTTAATATTTTCTCTTCAATATATCTATATATTTCTATAAAAAGTATTTTTATATTTTCATAGTGTGTTGACCCCAGTTTGGAGTCAACTATTTGCCCGTAGCTGGGACCCTAACAGGTGCTACCACTCCGGATCAAGGTGTACCGGGAAACAACAGCAATTAAGAGGTGGTTCCATGCTCCTCACAACTTTCTAATCAGAGTGCTTGCTGCCGGATGCAGTTTACCGTCATACTCCGGACCAGAACTTTTGAAGGCACCAATAAAACAAAATACAAAAAGAAAGCTTTTTTTTTTAACTGATACCCTCCTGCCATTTTTGTCTACAGAAGATTGAAGAAAATTATTAAGACTTCCTTTTTCTTTTTCTATGTGCCGTGTTCCTTCAGGACGTAGGCGATCATGGCCCTCCACATCTCCTTATTCCTTGTAGCTCTTAACAGCCTTTCTCTTTTTAATCTTCAAAAATCCTACTCTACCATCCATTTGCTCAAGCCTATCAAGTATGTCATGCGTTGCTTTCCCCGGTCTCTCTATTCTTATACCCGTCTTTTGAGTATCAGATTCTCTAAACCCTCCTCCCTCATTACATGTCCCAGAAACTTCAGTTGTCTTTTCCTGATGTTAAGTAAAGGTTTCGTTTTTGTTTCCAAAATCTCGTCGTTGTTAATATGTTCTGTCTATAGTATCCTCAGCATCCTTCTGTAGATTGGGTTTTATAGCTATGGTTGACAACCAGTCTATTGCAAAAAGAAATGGCAAAGTCTTCTGCCTCGTCAGTCATAGGTCGAAAGAGAGGTGATCACCCAAGCATGTCTCACGTATGGTAATTAACTAACTGGCTGATAGTATTTCGGTATCACCCACTACTATATTTGGTATCACCCACTACTATATTTCTTATGTTAACAGTTTTATTTTATTTTTTTTTTTTGTTAGATTTATTATTTACTGACGTTAGATTTGTAATTTAGTGTAAAAAGTTCAAAACATCTAACCTAGTTATCACCAACAACCCAGGACCTCAAAATTCTCATCCCAAGTAAAAATAATGTTGTTTATGAATTCTCATACCCTCTGGGAGATTGGATCTCAAATATCAACAAGAAAAAACAGTATTAAATTCTGACACACACACCATACTTTCTTGTAAATTGACTTGACACCTGTCGAAACTCAGCACAATCCATGCACATGTCGATCAGCGCATCACGAACAACCAAAATACAAGCGAAGGCAATTATTAGTTAATAATACCAAAATACTATGTAACATTTATTGGGCGTGTGTAATGATAATATACACGCTAAAAAGTCTGCCTCCTTCTATCTGCTCAGAGGTAGAATCGCGCCGACTTACGCCAATTCTAACGGTCAATACAGAAGACATATTTCCTTTATTATCAATAACCCTCACATTAACAAGGAACCAAATATAGATAGCAAGGATTTCCATTCTTGTTCATTCCTCCTGAAGAGACGTTGGAGAACCAATGTCGAAACAACCATATGATTGTAGAGGACACATATAAAAACATAATGTACATGATCTACTATATATATATATATATATATTATAAAAACATATTAGGTATATGCCAAAGTCTCTAGTGGAAAAGAGAGCGGGGAATTTTTCCGCATCTAGTTTTCAAACTTAAAACTCTTTGAAACGGCAATAATGTTTTGATAAATAAGCAATTACTGACTTTTGGACACAAGTAAATATCACATTTCTATATTTGCACAATACTCCAATCATGTTTCAAGGAGGTCTCATTCTGTTCAGATCTATCTATCTATCTATCTATCTATCTATCTATCTATCTATCTATCTATCTATCTATCTCATTCTGTTCAGATCTATCTATCTATCTATCTATCTATCTATCTATCTATCTATCTATCTATCTATTCTGTTCAGATCATTCTATCTATCTATCTATCTATCTATCTATCTATCTATCTCATTCTGTTCAGATCTATCTATCTATCTATCTATCTATCTATCTATCTATCTATCTATCTATCTATCTATCTATTCTGTTCAGATCTATCTATCTATCTATCTATCTATCTATCTATCTATCTATCTATCTCATTCTGTTCAGATCTATCTATCTATCTATCTATCTATCTATCTATCTATCTATCTATCTCATTCTGTTCAGATCTATCATATCTATCTATCTATCTATCTATCTATCTATCTATCTATCTATCTATCTATCTATCTCATTCTGTTCAGATCTATCTATCTATCTCATTCTGTTCAGATCTATCTATCTCATTCTGTTCAGATCTATCTATCTCATTCTGTTCAGATCTATCTATCTATCTATCTATCTATCTATCTATCTATCTATCTATCTATCTATCTATCTAATTCTGATCTATCTATCTATATCTATCTATCTATCTATCTATCTATCTATCTATCTATCTCATTCTGTTCATATCTATCTATCTATCTATCTATCTATCTATCTATCTATCTATCTATCTATCTATCTATCTATCTATCTATCTCATTCTGTTCATTATCTATCTATCTATCTATCTATCTATCTATCTATCTATCTATCTATCTATCGTCAGTCTTTTCCTATCTATCTATCTATCTATCTATCTATCTATCTATAAAATTATCTTAAAATTTGCTTTATTCATAGAAGAGAATATCTCTATCGGATATTAGAGCGAGGGCACCTCGGCGTAGTGTAATGGTTAGCAAGCTTCTCTTACTAGAACCTACTACAACTGTTCGTTCCTCACTGGGTACCCCATACTTTCGGCCTTGTGCCACATCTAAGAGGCGCTTAGAAAATCAACTATCGAAGATAGAGCGTTTGAAGATATAGAATGTATAAACATGAACACAGTATAATGACTGTCAGTTTCACCCTTTAAACTTTCATTAGCCTCTGAGTCACTCCGCCTTCATAAGCTAAAGGGGAATCCGTGGGAAATCGGAGGAACAGAAAAATGACCATCACCGGTTCTTTTCCTTAATGACTAATTATTTATACTTCTGAACTTTTATTTCAGTTTACTTTATTGCGTTATTGTTTAGTCTTTTGTGATGGGATTTAGGTACGTAAAAGGAATATTTTTGAACTTGTTTGATTTTGGAAATGAGCTCTTACAATTAGTTTCGTGATGTTTGTTGTTCTGGAAAGATACTTCTTGTTATTTTCTCTTGTTGGCAAAGGTTACTGTTTTTAGGTGTTGTTGTAAGCTAGTGTAGATTTGCTTCTATTTTAGGCGTTTTGAATCGTGCTCGTGAGGATCAATGAAACCCAAAAATATTTTCCCAAAGATTTTTTTAAAAAATCCAATAAACGTTATTCAAATTAAAATTTGGAAGCGAGTAACAGAAAAATGAATAAAAAAAGAAGGAAAAACAAAAATAACGAAAAAGTAATCTCAGACATTAGACCTAAAAAAAAAAAAAAAAAATAACCGGACGAACAAATTCTCTTCTTTCTTCATTTAACAAGGAAGAAAAGTTAGCCATTATCTTGTTTCCAGAACAAAGAAAAGAAATTCCTGAATGAAAGAACAGAAATAATGTTTAGATGTAATCACACTTATAGATACACTAGCAGTATGGTCCGGCGTTGCTCGGGTGTAATGAAAGCTTTAAAACTAATCCATGGTCTTGGAGCTCAGACTCTTTAGACGTTGGCACGAAAGACTAAAAAACAATAGTTGTTTCCGGTTAAAGCGAAACCGTAGACTGAAAGAAAAATGAATGGATGTAAGTCAAATTTTGATTTCCTGGAATCGATATCAAATAAGTTTTTTCGTCGTAAACTGAATTTTGAAGGCTAAATAAATCCTCTGAGTAAATGGTATCATGGCTAAGACTAAGAACTACAATTATATCTACTTAGAGCCAAACCCGAAGCAAAAACAAAAAATAAAATGGCTGAAAAAATACAGACATGCAGGCAGATAAATAGACACACACACAAACATCTTGCCTTTTATATATATATATATATATATATATATATATATATATATTATCGGTTTTATGCACTATTGTAAGAACTGCAACCTTGAAACTTCTGAATATCGTTTCCTATGTCTTTGTCTATGAGTGTATCAAATTTGATTAAAATCGGACCACTCCTTCTATAACCCGATTTTTTCGATTATCGATTTTCGATATTTATCGGGGGTACCTCGACACAAAACCTAGCTAAGAACACTCGCAGACGCTTATAGTACAACTGTGTAAAATTTCAAGAAAATCGGTTCAGCCGTTTCGGAGTCTATAGGTAACGGACACACCCACACAGACACACACACACAGACAAAGTTCTATTTATAAAAACGTTTAGATCTTAGGATCATACTAACCTGGTTAAAAGTGTTTTAAAATTCTTAAGTAATTCGGCCCTAATTTTGAAAATTTTCGGTTATTTAAACATTCCAGTTGCGCGTTCGTAAAAATCCTTGTTGTACTTTTGAAAAACGTTGGAAAATCAGTTATTATAAATCGCCCAAAGATACCGAAAGGTTGAAACCTAGGTTGCGGAAATAACTCATTTCAAAATGAAAAATTTTCAAAACCTCTACAATATAAATGTATTGATCACTTTTAAATACAACTGAGTACTAGCCTAATTCAATTATGACCGAAAACTATATATATTTGTCATCCACATACAAACCTGTTTCGCTGTATCACAGCTCATCAGTGTGGCTAGACATCTACTTTTTTTTTTAATCATATCACCCCAAGCAAGGTGATAACACCACTGATGCGCAGGGGGCTACGTAAGAGTAAATAGATTGGAAAAGAGAAAACCGGAAACCGCATCCTAAACAGGGAACAAGGGATGAGCCTCTTCACCTATTCAATAGACGTGGGTGGAGTGTGAACCGGGCGATAGTTTAGTCTATCTACTCCAACTTGCCTCTGGCCGAGATTGAAACTCGACCGATTTGATGTCAGTCGGAGTCACTACTCCCTAAGATATAGAATGAGAGAGCGGAAGTTTTAGCGTGTTATATACAAGCGGTGTATACACACGCCAGTCACCAAAAGAACTCAATTCAATACTGAAGAGTAACGCGTAGATTTAAAAAAATATAGACCATCAGGAAAGTATATCAATCTAGCATGTTTCACTTTTATTAAAGATTTGTCAGAGGTTGTCAGAAAAGCACAAACAGAATCCTTGATATATTTTTTTATTTTGTTTGTTTGTTTTCTCTCAATCTCTGGCGAAATTTTAAGAAATGCTGAAACATAATAGATTGATAAACGTTTACTATTTGATTTTTATCGTATCATCCTGTCGTATTCCGATCCATATATTATCTGCATTTGATTCTTAACTGTTATATACAGTGCTGTGCAAAAGTATTCGAACAAGAACTATTCTATCTTTTATGAGGCATCAAAATAAAGTTTAAAATCACCCCTGTACTAACACTTTTGCACACTACCGGTAGTGTGCAAAAGTATTAGGACAGGGTTGACTTTCCTAAAAACCTCACTGAAATTCAACTACAGGGTGAGAAGCCAATTAAATTGCAAATAAGTATTGATTATGTAAAACTAGGTGTAAAAAAATGTATTAAAAAAGGTTATATTTAATTTTTCCTATTTCCTATTAAACAAGTTATTTTGAAACTACTCTGTTGAACATCTATGGGATATTTTGGATAAAAAATTGATAATTCTAATGTTACTTCGCAAGACACACATTGGGAACAAATAAAAGCTGCTTGGCAGGAGATACCATTAGATACATTGAAGAAGCTTGTGATGTCAATGTCTGACAGAATGAAGGCTGTGATCAAAGCAAAAGGCTATTATACTAAATATTAAATTTATTTTGTAACAAGTATTTTTTTTTGTTAAAGAATTTCTTGAGTAAATCAAATAAAATTACTTTAATGAAATTGTTTATTTTCTGTCAATATGTCTAATAAAAGATGAAATAGTTCTTGTCTTAATACTTTTGCACAGTACTGTATATTAGAAAATGGATTAAATCCGACATACTTTTAAGTTATTTTTTTCGACGTTATTTTTAACGAATATTCATATTTGGGTAGATGCACTGATTTTTATAATTGTATATTTATTTATGCACACCGACTGACCTATTCGATGAATCTTGTTCGAAAGACATGCGTCCTCCGACACGATTCTATTCTGCTCGACCTCGTAGGTCCTCCCAATAAGTCTAATCTAATGAGGATTTCTCTTAGGAGACGTAGGCTCGAATCCTGTTAAGGGACACATATTTTTCGAACAAGATTAATCGAATATTTAGGCTGGTAGATTCAAATAGCATCTACTCAAATATGAATGTCAATAAAAATAAATTAAAAAACATGTCTGATTTAATCCACTTTTCTATCTATCTATCTATCTATCTATCTATCTATCTATCTATCTATCTATCTATTTGTGTGTGTGTGTGTGTGTGTGTGTGTGTGTGTGTGTGTGTAAATCCAGATGAAAAGGACTCAAGGTTTTACTATTTTGAGTACCCAGGCATTTATTTTATTATAAACAGTGCTCAATATAAAAAATATTAGAGAGCTTAATATAATCATATAATTATGAATTAATTGTACATTGCGACACGGAAATTTCTATGTTTCGAAATGCAAATCATTTCCACAGCC
>JBBBDQ010000383.1:2710000-2737500 GCA_037127315.1 Ascarosepion bandense
ATATATATATATATATATATATATATATATTACAAAAGTTATGCTTTATGTTTAAAAGAATTCATAAAATTCACTTTTGTAATATATATATATATATATATATATATATATATATATATATATATATTACAAAAGTGATGCTATAGGTTTAAAAGAATTCATAAAATGATAATTCCTTTTTTGTATTTATTTCTCAGATGAGTAATTTTCGATAATCTTGGAATTATTTCGAACTTTTGTTCTCATCTTGGTTGATATAGGTACTATAATAGACACAACGTTTCGACCAAGTCCCCTCTGGTCATTATCAGGTGTCCATAGACACCTGTATCAACCAAGATGAGAACAAAGGTTCAAGATAATTTCAAGATTATTGAAAATTCCTCCTCTCAGAAATAAATACAAATTATGACAAGTGGCACGAACCCACGAACATAATTCCACTTGTCAAAATCCATCTGATACTGAATATAAAAGGCTCCAAAAATACACCACTAAAAACCTTCGTAGTGGATCTAATAGTTGGTTATATGTGTGTTAGTATCATCTAGGGGTCATGAGTTCGATTCTTGGATTTGGTAGTGGAGAACCAAATTCCAACATGAAAGAACAATAATTGATTTCACAGAATATTTCGCAACAATCAACGAGATAATCCACATTAGCCAATCTATGGACACCTGACGATGACCAGAGGTCGAAACGTTATGTCGATTATAAAACCTATATCAACCAAGATGAGGACAAAAGTTCGAAATAATTCCAAAATTATTGAAAAATATTCCTTGAAATTTTAAATAATAGATTAGATTTAATATTTACAATGGCAAAAATACTTTGTGACATTTTAAACCGAATTGATTGGAATTATTTTTTATTACCAGTAAAGTCTTTAATTTAAAGTCCATATTGACAAATCTGTCAACACAACGTAATTATTTTACAAAATCTTCTTAAAATACTTTTATGAACCTTTATTTAAAGAAGATTAATTAATTTCAATTTAATTAACCTGAATTAAATAAATACTAATTTTTATTTTCAAAATATCGCAGATAGTTTTTTTTTTAACACGGAGGTGGGTGTTTTCATGGGATGTTGACACATCTATCAATAACCTGATGTTTGCGAGATTTATGTAAAATTACATGACGATGGTAATTGTACGCTATTTATAAATAAATATACAATTTAACTAACCCTTAAATTTTAAAATGTTCTAAGTAATCTAATATTTTATTGAATTTTAGGTGTTTTGGCTTTATAGTCTTACTTACGAAGACACTTGTTAAGAAAATAGAAAATTACCAATAAATAAATTTATTAACTACCAATTTCCTGATAATGCCGTGTATGGCCGTCCATATTTACAAACAAAAACGAATTCAAAATTATTTTAATATACTGAGGATCAGTTAACTGTAGTAAGCTTGACCATTTATAATTAATAAATAAAAAGTTTATTTAATAGCAATATCACTTGACCACTACAAATTAATACAGAATTTTAAAAGATTTAAAAGACAAAAGTTTATAAATTATTAAAATATTAAAGTAATGAAGATAATTATTGGAAAAATTTATTATTCAACGAAAGATTTTTAAAACAATAACATATATAATATATTTTATTAATAAAATCAATTCAAATATTTTCTAATGAAATAATTTCTTGCATTTTTTATATTACGATTCGGAACATATTTCCTGTAACTAAGGGTTCTGTGTGATCAAAAGATTTGATGATTTAAATCCTCCGAGTACTTGTACTTATAGCTAATTTAAACATTAATTATTGCAAAAATGATTTTCTTGAAAGTTCACAAAATTATATAAGTGTGAGGTAACAAATATATAAAAAAAAAATTACCAAGATTTCTAAAAACAAACATTTAAAAAATGATTTCAGTACTCTCAAACCATCGGTCATGATGACTTGTGACTTCATGCTAGCACAACAATTGACGACGTCCGAACAGTTCTGTCTGTCCAATTTCATTAATAAGGCAAGGGTTAAACTGTCGATGGTGATCAGGCATTTTCCAAATGTGACGCGCGCTGAGTACGACTCACCACGCTCAGAAATAATCAAGACAAATCGATTATGGTGAAATTTCGAGTTTCGGTGTTTTATTTGAACGTTCACGTGGCAGAGAATTTATGAACGCGCTATTTTTAAATTAAAACGGATTATGGCGTTTTCATCCATGGTTGTATGAACTTAATGGGTATTTGTTAGTGTGGATGCATTTTGTCATAATTCCCGTTCTTTTATTTAACAGTTCATCTTTATTTAGGAATATCATAATTTCTAATTTTTCTTCTTGGCCTGAAAGTTTTACAAAATAATTGTATCGAACACTTTTTAATACAAATGTGTACTGGTGTAACCCTATTATGATAAAAAAATACTAAGTATTAAACAATATATATATATATATAGTGTATCGAGGCAGCAGATAATTTTCTAAACATATACTATTAAATATAAGAAACAGTGAATGTCTATTATGTTTAATCATGAGCCGTTCTAAACATCGTATTTTGGCTTTGATTTCAGGTGAAAATAAAGACAAAAATTTCCAACATTTAGATAATTTTTTATTAAGTTTAAATCTGGTCATAATGCATCTAAATATATGGTTCTGTTAACATTTCGAGCTCTCACGCTGTGTGACGTCATAGAACCGCATTACAAATTTACGAAATGCGTTTGCTATTTTTGGTAACTGTTATCGTTGCTTAGCAAAGTTTTATGTCAACACAACATAAAATCGTTTTTGACGGTGGATGTTTTATGTTAACGTCCTTGTAACCTCTCTGAAGATGGTACATGTGAGCCGAAAACTTAGAACCAACTTAATAAAAAATTCTCCAAATGTTGGAGAATTTTTGTCTTTATTTTCACCTGAAATTAAAGCCAAAATACGATGTTTAGAACGGCTTATGATTAAACATAATAGGCATTCATTGTCTCTTATATTTAACAGTATAGGTTTAGAATATATATATATATATATATATATATATATATATATATATATATATATATATATACTGTTAGTATTGAAAACAGTTCATTTTTATAAATCTGAATTCAGTGCTTCATAAAACAGTTTACTTATCTAAATTTGAATACAGAGAATAATAGTGTTGAGTCTTTCGTCGTTTTTTTTTCGAACTATATATGATGTTTTCTGAAATCTTCGTATATTAACGATATATGTGTTTGTGCGTGTATGTGTGCGTGAGTGTGTGCATGCCTATAGCTATGTGTGTGTGTGTGTGTGTGTTTGCGTCTGTGCTTATATCTATATGTGTGTGCGCGCGTGTGTGTGTCTCTATCTATATGTGTGTGTGTTTGTTTATGACTTTAAACAGAGTACTTCTATCCATAAAATTGCCATTCCTTAAAAAATATCTTTTATCACATACCCATATATATATAATTTTCACAACCAACATTGCCTGATGACGAGTTTCTATCTCGAAACATATACATTTCCGTGTCGCAATGTACATTTAATTCATATATATATATATATATATATATATATATATATATATATATATATATATTGTAAGAAAGTTATGGAACACGTAGGTTTTAAACACACTGTTCATGCATTTACTTTTATAAAGAGTGCTCGATATGCGACATTTTAGTGTAGTGATACTATACTTTTATACACCATTGTAACAACCATTACAATATATATAAGTCATTCATATACAAGCCTGTTTCGCTTGATCACGGCTCATTAGTGTGACTAGGCACATCCACTTGCTTCTGGCCGGGATCGAAACACGACCGATTTGGTGTCAGTCAGAGTCGCTAGTCCCTAAGCCATTTTAAGTGCACACTTGTATTTATTTATTAAAAATAATATTTATTCATTTTTGTCTGTTGTCCTGAATGCTCAAGAAACCTTAAAAAAAAAAAGAAGAAAAATTTACGCTCTCTGGCAGACGATTTCTTGAACATTCAAGCCGGTAAATGAAAATATTATTACTTCGAACGTGATTTATTTTTTAATGCATACGAGTTGACGCTCGGTTTTATTTTTAAGCGGTAATTATTACGTCTACCCGAGAGAACTTAGTAAAGAAAATATGCCCTCCGACAGGATTCGATCCTGCAAACCCCTCTATAGCAAACATTTTCTTTAATAGGTTTTCTCGAGGAGGTGGCTGGTAGACGAAATAGACACTGTATAAAATAAAATCTCTTCTCGCTTGATTATTTTTACTACCGTAGTGAGTTCGGTCCTTACTAAGTTCCTCATATTAGCTTCACTTAATCTGTGTTCTATATCCGAAGCAATTATTCTGTACAGTTCACTACAAAGAGTAGTAACTGCACTTGGCAAAGTTTCAGCGACAATTACGTTCTTACAGTGTAGAGATTTTAGCCCCACAGTTAACCGATTTAAAACAGATTTGTCCGTCACCCAGAACAGTTATCACACAAGTCTACATAGATCAATCTACCTTGCTATTTTAAATTAATCTGATGCCTACAAATGTATCCAAACAGTCATTTTGTGTATGAAAGACAGATTTTTTTTATATACATCCTGGTATTTTTACTCTTATTATTCGGTTATATATATATATATATATATATATATATATATATATATATATATATATATTACTCTGTTTTATTCATAACTTAATAATATTTTAATGTTTTATTAATATATTATAATATTATAATTTATATTTAATTAATGTTTTATTAATATATTATAATATTATAATTTATTAATATATTATAATATTATAATGTTTTATTAATATATTACTCTATTTTATTAATAACTTAATACAATTTTATATATTTGCGTATACTTGAGTGTATACCCATATGTATATCTTTTAACACACACACACACACACATATATTTGTGTGTGTGTGTGTGTGTTAATAAATATACATTTGGTAGACTTTGAAAAACAGCAGCTACTCTAGCACCTACGCACCGTCCATTCAGTAATGAATTAGAACACTCTAACTACTGGCGTATGGATACATAGTATATCACACGTTAAAAGTCTGCATTCTTCGACCAAGCATCCATAGCACAGACGTAGAATCGCCGACTGATGACAATTCGGTCGGGTGTCAATCCTGGTTAAAAGCAATCGAATGTCTAATCATACTGATGATCAGCGAAACAGATCTGTCTGCGGATAGCTATATATATATTGTATATTTTGGCAGCAATCTCTCTTTTATGCTGGTTTCATTAAAAATGACATACATGGTATTATGATTTAGTTTTTTACGTATTATTTTATGTGATCTTATGATTGTTTTTATTTTTGAAGATATAAATTATATATATATGTCAATATATATTTGGGCAGCAACCTCTCATTTAAACATGTTTCGTTAAAAGCGGCCGACAAGGAAGATATTATTAATTTTTGATTTAGTTTTTCCTTGTATTCTTACATGTTTCCTTTTTGCTGAAGATAAGGAATGTAAGAATCTTCCATAATGTTCGACTTTCCAAGCGCTTTCAGCCACTTCACAGACCATTTTCAAGGATGCTATTTTTCTACTGTTGTTATTATGTCCTATTTGACTGTAATACAATTTTTGTGTCTTTTGTGCGATTTTGAAAAAAAGAGATCTTTAAAGATATCACGTGATGCACACGGCTGGGCATCGCGTGAGCGTCTGTTGATTTTTTGAAAAACTTTCAAAACTCCATTTCCATTGTAAAACAATGTAAGGTTGATGGTAGGATATATATATATATATATATATATATATATATATATATATATATATATAAAGTAAAAAAAAATTTCGAAATTCAAAAATGTTGAATGAACATTTCGAAATAAAATCCCTAAAAGAGATATTACGTCTCCTCAGCAACGTAGGAGACGTATTATCTCTTTTAGGGATTTTATGTCGAAATGTTCATTCAACATTTTTAAGTTTTGAAAATTTATTTTACTTTATATTAACTCTGTAATTTTAATTACAACGAGCTCTCATCCTGTATCATTTTTTAATATTAAAATTTTTAATATTAATTAGGATCAGGTTCTTGGGATGTACCTTTTTACTTTTCCGCTTTTGATTAAAGTATTTTAATTTTATATATATATATATATATATTTTATATATATATATCCTCAAAAGATTAATGATGTGTTGAGTTTTCCTCTCAATATATTTACTCTGGATAATAACCATTGAGCTCTCTATTTTTATCTAAATAGATAATTTATATTAATTAGATAAAATCTTTTAGTTTATCTTCTCTGTCTTCATGGGTTGTCATTCTTTCCTATATATATATAACTGTATGTAAAATATATATACTTTAAGATTATGTCTAGTTTGGTGAATGATATTTTATTTTAATGAGGGCCTTTTATGTTATATATATACATATACATATATATATATATATGTGTGTGTGTGTGTGTGTGTGTGTGTGTGTGTGTGTGCGTGCGTGCGTGTGTTTGTGTGAAGTGTTTGTGTGCCTGTATGTGTTTGTGTGTATGTTTCATTGAATATGGCCGACAAGGGTGATTTAATCACTTTTTTCATAGAGTTTTTACAGCAGTCTAACATTTTCCCATTTAAATTAAAGGATATCAAAACTGCTATGCAGTACAATACAATAAATATACCAAGTGCAACACTTTTGATAATGGCTAAAGCACTAGCAGAAAGTGCTTGTAAAAATAAAAAAACTAAGGACAGTTTTTATTCTTTATCTTTATGTTTATGTTAGAATGGCGGGAAAATTCAATGAAAGATTGATTAAATCATCCATGTCGGCCGTATTCAATGAAAGTTTTGAAAAGAAAGGTTGCTCGCTCATATATATATATATATATATATATATATATATATATATATACAATGATAATATACACGCTAAAAACTCTGCCCCCCTTCTACCCAGCGCCAATAGCTTAGAGGTAGAATCGCAGACTGACACCAATTCAGTCGGGTTTCAATCCTGGGTTAAAAGAAATCGGATGTCTAACCGTACTGGTGAGCTGTGATACAGCGAAATAGATCTGTCTGCGGATGACTACATATTGATATATAACCATATAATTAGATATATATATATGCAGTAATTTTATTATTACAATGGTTTATAAAAGCATACGTAGATTAAAAACCCACTGTTCAAGCATTTACTTTTATAAAGAGTGCTCAATACAGAGTAGAGCTTAATATTGTAAGAACAAAATTACAATATTAACCTCTACTCTGTATCGAGCACTCTTTATAAAAAAGGGAAATGCTTGAACAGTGGGCTTTTAATGTACGTGTTCTTTAACTTTTCTGTAATATATCGAACTTATCGAACTGATATATATATATATATCAGTTCGATAAGTTCGATATATATATATATATATCGAACTTATCGAAATAAATATATATATATATATATATATACTAACAAAATAGCAAGATCGCCAAGACCTACCGCGGTTTCGCACAACGGCTCGTCAGGGCTCTGACGAGCCGTTGTGCGAAACCGCGGTAGGTCTTGGCGATCTTGCTATTTTGTTAGTGTGTTTGCTCTGCGTTACTGCCTTCTAGTTAAATACTTTTCGGTTGTGTGTATCGAGCACTTTTCTTTTCTGGTTGTTTGTTCCGTTAGAGGGTTTTTTTTTCTTTTTACTGGGAGGAACCGTATGTATTGTCGGTCCCACGCAGTTTTCTTTTTTTCCCCCTCTTTGCCCAAAGCTTTATAGCCGAGGACAATAACGGATTTAGATTCTGCTGGTCATTCATGGTCTTAGAAAGTCCCTTCTATAAAATTTTGAGATTAGAATACACGCAGAGTCGGTTTAATAATTATTATTATTATTATTATTATTATTATTATTATTATTATTATATATATATATATATATATAAATCAGTTCGATAAGTTCGAATTGGCAGTTTATCTAAAAAACGATCTTTAATCGGTTGTTAGCTAATGGAAGAAATGGCTTGTTTATTATGATATTTCTAAAATGAAACTGCTTGCTCTTTCGGTGTTAATCTTAGTGGTCACTTTTACACACATTGTCTACTCTCACAAAACTACTGCTGATACAATGTAGGATAATTAAAAGCTATTAAATTAAAAAGTTAAAACAAAAGATGTAAGAACCTAAGTTAAACATTTCGATACATCAGACTGCAAATATCCATTTATTTAAATGCTTTAACGATTTATACATGGAATTAATTCCAACTTTTATTGGTCTGAAAAAGTTATTTCTTGGAACAAAACGTCTCACTTAAAAGTTTTTTTTTTAAATTCAACCCAAGTATGGCAATAAAGCCACTAAGACGCAAGTGGGGGTGGTTACTGAATGTCAGACAGTATGAGAAAAAGAGTGAAGACAATAAAAGAACTGCTATTAAAAAGACAGAAAATGTGAAATTACATTTAAATTTTTGAAGATCAAAGTTGATTGAAAAGCAAGAAGCTTAAAGAGTTTGTCACAAGCGAGAAGTGCGAGAGAAGAAACTGTCAGCATAAAACTTATGGCTACATCTAGCAATTTCAACTGGAAAATTATGAGACCTAGCCAATCTACGACCGCCCTTAAATTCGTACAGTCTGGGTATCAAAGATGAAAGTCTATCACAACAAGCCATAGAGAAGCTACGATACGGCCGTGAATGGTGTGGATATGTCTGGTGTTGACCGATAACACTACACATCTTTATTCTATTTTATCAAGAATATCTAAATACGTAGCAGAATCACCAAAGCAGATGGGACAAAAATATTCAACACATAGACGAATGATAGATCCTGGCTAGAAAAATTGTCTTGCACAACACAGTGAACCAATTTTCCTAACAGTTAAACCTAGCATTTGATTCAATATAATCTTTCAATTTCAGGTCAGTAGAAACGTTAGCCCGGCAAGGCGCAATGAGTCACTCTCCGAGAAGTTAACATCAACTGTGCTGATTAAAAGCCTGAAACGTTCTTTACAACAATCGAAACAGACCTGTTTTGGTTTAGAGTTATTAAAATTAACAAGCTATTCCTTGCCACAGTAAACAACAGCTTTTAATTAAATTAGTTGAAATAGTCTGTTGAAGTTCTTTCTTTAAACGAAACGCACCACTTATATATTATTTTTCACTTACCCACTACTGACCTTATATATATATATATATATATATATATATATATATATATATATAATATCAAATAATTATAAATTAAAAATACATTGTGACACAAAAATTTCTATATTTCGAGATTTCTATCTCGTAATCTCGCTAGATGTTAGTTGTGAAAATGACGAGATAGAAATCTCGAAACATAGAAATTTCCGTGTCGCAATTTATAATTATTTGATTATATTATGCTCTACAAAATTGATTGTATTGAGCACTTTTTAAAAAAAGTAAATGCTAGAGAACTCAAAACTGTTTACCAGGATTTATATATATATATATATATATATATATATATATATATACTGACCTTTTATAAATATACACGATTTGAAATTTGTACACACACACACACACACACACACTTTCGCCGTATCACAGCTTATTTTTGAATATATGGATCGGAATTTTTGTTTTTATTTTTTATCTCTGAAGAAGCTGCAATAAAAGTGAAACACACACACACAGATATATATATATATATATTAACTCAGTTATTCTGCCATTAAACAATCTGCAAAGCGTTAATGAATCGTAAAAAAATCAATCAACTTTATTCTCTCCTGAGTAATGTTTAATTTTTCTAATATTCTTTCACATTTAGTAAAACCTTGGTTCATAGTGTCTTTATTTTCTTGCCTGGCCTGACATGGTTAACATATCTATCTATCTATCTATCTATCTATCTATCTATCTATCTATCTATCTATCTCATTCGGTTCATATCTATCTATCTATCTATCTATCTATCTATCTATTATATTTTGTGAGTGAAATTGGGTAGACGACTCCCTTTGAAGAGCCGTCGATGGTTAAACTAGCTGGAAGTCACAAATCATCTTGACCGAGGGTTAGATCGTCCTGATTTTGTTTAGACTGTTGTCCATGCTAGATAACGCTCTCTCTTAGAAACTGTAACTAAGGTCCGTTCAGCATAGTTGCAGTATAAAACACATGTGGGCTCTGTAGATGTTGAACAAACACAAGTGTGCCTGAGCAGGCGTCTACCATGGGGATTAGTGGACAGCCATTATATATATATATATATATTGCTTGTTTAATTACTTAGTTTTTTGTCATAAACAGATTAGACCAGTACACATAGTATTAAAAAGTGTTCAATACAATTACATTGCAGAACTTTTGAATATTTTCTATTTGTAAACTAGTTATTACGCGACCTAGGTTTCTACCATGAGTGGTGTCTTCAGGCGGTTTGCAATAACTATCGCAAATCAATTTATCAAGTTATTGTAAATCGCCTAAAGACACCACTCATGGTAGAAACCTAGGTCGCGTAATAACTCGTTTACAAATAGAATATATATATAGATAGATATACTTTTATAAATTTATATTGTTATATAATGTTATGTTTACTTTTAAAGAGAGTGCTCAATATAACTAGAGCTTAATATCTTATATATATATATATATATATATATATTGAAGGCTGCAAAATGTTTAGAGCGGTGCTCAGTGAACTGCTTTGTTATAGGAAGATATTCAATACGTAATTTCTCAAAAGTTGCAACGTCTTTTTATGCACCTGGTCAGAAACCATTTGTCATAAGACAAAGGAGGAATGTCCATCAAATTAAGGTTTTATCTTTTGAATCTCTACAGGAGTCTTCCCACTTCCACACAGTTTGCTTTTCGTTGTCCTTTCATCACTCACGCGAACAACATGACCAGTCCTTAAAATTTGCGATCGTATTTGAAATGTCTCACACTTTGAAAAAAGATTATTATTAGATATTTTGTCTTCCGGATTCTAGTCACAGCTCGTTCGAAGTAACCGCTCGTGAAAGACATCACTCTGGCTAGTATAGCTCCGATATATGTGTATAGCCACACTGATGAGCTGTGATATAGCGAAACATGCTTGCATGTGGATGACTAATATATTATACTCTCATTACGATTAAACTCTCTATAGAAGTAAATTTTAAAAACAGTTTCCAATTCTACGATATATGCATTACTCTTCAGTAATTAATTGAGTTCTCTCGGTGACTGGTGTGTGTATACACTGCTTATATATAACACGTTAAATTTTCCTTTCTCTGATTCCATGCGCCTATGGCTTAGGGGGTAACGACTCCGAATGACACCAAATCGGTCGAGTTTTGATCCCGGCCAGAAGCAAGTGGATGTGTCTAGCCACACTTATGAGCTGTGATACAGCAAAACAGGCTTGTATGTGGATGACTAATATATATATATATGAAAGTATTATATGTATGTATATATATATATATATGTGTGTGTGTGTGTGTGTGTGTGTGTGTGTGTGTGTGTGTGTGTGCGTGCGCGCGCGTGTGTGTGTGTGTGTATAATACTTCCATTTAGAGAAGGCACGAAAATGGACCATTGTTGCCTCATAACCATCGGATAGATGGATTTCGTTAGCCCTGGAAGATAGTCTCTCTGGAAGAATGAAAACCCTGACTTTAAACCTCTGCTACCGTGGGGCTATATCCATATAAAGAAAAGCTATGGAAATAAATCCAAACGAAAAAACATGACTCGGGAAACTCCTGCAGTCTAGCCGGAGCCAAATGTAATGCTCTTGTCGGTGCAGCCGAAATACTGGTCCATATGGTCTGGGCAGCGCTCAAGCAGCATATATCATCACCTAGACCTGCACCCTGGAGAGGTAACTCTAGTTTCATCACTCGGTAAGAGTACAGAAGAAATGAATTTTGACCAAATATTTTCTTGTTATAGTTTAGTTAGAACTGCTGAATATGGAGCAAAAAATTGATTGCCTGAAGGTGGCAGGTCCAGAGAATATATATATATATATTACCTCCCGAAGAAACGTTGGGCACCCAACGTTGAAACAGCATATGATTGTCGAGGACATATATTAAAAAATAATGTACATGTTCTAAAACATAATTTATAATGTGTCATCCGCAGACAGATCTGTTTCGCCGTATCACAGCCCCTCAGTACTGTTAGACTCCGATTGCCTTTTTACCCAGGATTGAAACCCGACCGAAATGGCGTCAGTCGGCGACTCTACCCCTGGGTTATGGGCGTTCGGTGGAAGTAGACAGACTTTTTAGCGCATATGATTATACGCGCCCAATAGCTAGAGCGCTCTAATTCATTTCACTGAATGAGCGATGCGTACACGCCAGAGTTGCTACTGTTTATCAAAGTCTACTATTTTTTCAGAGTGCTCAAATAAATCCATCTTACACTACCGGCCATAATTATTAGGCCACCTCAATGTTTTAAAAAATGATTTATTTCATACTATTTTTTATTATTTATTGCCAATTGAATAATTGTAAATGACAATAGAATGGTTCTTTTGTTAATATTGCACAATAAAATGTGCACCAAATGTATTTATAAATATTTAATAATTACCTATATTGCAGTTTCATCAATGAAAGAAGGGAGAAAATTTAGGGTGATTCGGACAACTTCACCTTTGCTTCCTTGTCTTGTAAAATTTTAAAAAGTAATAATAACAAAAGAACCATTCTATTTTCATTTGGCAATAAATACTAAAATATTTCTTTAAAAAACTAGGGTGACCTAATAATTATGGCCGGTAGTGTACATCGTCAGGTACTTGTTTTTTGTAAAAACAAGTATAACACCCCGAGAAATGTTGCTTGACATCTAATTTTTTATAACACTTGTATGAAACGTACATAAATTGACTTTTCCTGATGCAATAAAGACCAAAGTAGACTGTACAGACACTTTTAAGGTTTCGCCAGTATAGAACAATGTATGGCTCTAACTTCAATGTAACGTAGTGCGTAATCAATGTGAGAAATTCACATAACAGTTTATAATATCAAATAATATAATATTCGGATAATAAATCAGAGTAAATATATGTTGGATGTGCGTTGTGGGGCAGTGGATGTCGGCTCGCAACGAGAAATCAGGGAGCCGAGTTCGAATTCCAGTTGAATTCCTTGCATTCACTTACGCGCAAATACCCTTAGGAAAGGTATTAATCGGTCTCTTCCCTCCATTTATGGGTTAAATAACAGGGCAGATTGGGTTCTATAGCCTTGGCTGGCAACCAGTCTACCGCAGAAAGTAATGGCAACCTACTGCGGGATAATCTTCTGCCCAGACATTTCGAGACATGATCGCCCAAGCGTGTATCACGTATGGCACTTAATTGACTGAAATATATGAAAACGCACACATTATCTTTTGAATTGAACTGAAAAACTATTTTTTCGTGAATGTCATACACGTTTTTTTATGGTTGATAAAAAATATTTTAGAAAACTTGGATCTTTATTCCCGCCAAAAGGTTTTTATTTATTTATTTTTAAACACTCACCCCACCAAACATGCCATTAAGACGCAAGAGGCAACTGAAGTGAAAGAGAATGAGAAGATTCTAGAAGGAACTGGAAACCCTATCCTAAACAGGAAACGAGGAATAAGCCTATAAAAAGGACGTTTTTTTTTCCTTCATTCACAGTGTTATTATATCAAGCTCCTGGGCAATGTTAATTGTTTTAAAAAGCAATGCTTAGAATTGTAATAAGACCTGAACATATGAAAGTGAATTTATACATTTTCTTTGTTCTTGAGAATTGACAACAAGAACAACAAACACTACTAAATTGTTTATTGGAGTGATTTGCAGAATATTAGCGAATTGACAATTGATTCGAAGTTTATTCTAAATAATGATTCCTCATAGGTTGTTCACATATTTTAATCATTTAGTAAAGGCTTATAAATTTTTGAATAAAAACTTTTCATATTTGCTTATTTATCCAAACTTATTATAAATAATGAATATATATTTATAAATGAAACTTTGTCTGTGTGTGTATGTGTCTGTGTTTGTGCGTCCGTTACCTATAGACTCCGAAACGACTGAACCGATTTTCTTGAAAATTTAGACAGTTGTACTATAAGCGCCTGTGAGTGTTCTTAGCTAGGTTTTGTGTCGAGGTACCCCCGATAAATATTGAAAATCGATAATCGAAAAAATCGGGTTATAGGAGTGGTCCGATTTTAATCAAATTTCATACACTCATAGACAAAGACATAAGAAACGATATTCAGAAGTTTCAAGATTGTAGTTCTTACAATAGTGCAGAAAATCGATAATATATATATATAAGGCAAGATGATTGTGTGTGTGCCTGTTTATCTGCCTGTATGTCTCTATTTTTTCAGCCCTTTTATTTTAGTTTTTGCTTCGGGTTTGGCTCTAAGTAGGTATAATTGTAGTTTTTAGTCTCAGCCATGATACCATTTACTCAGAGGACTTATTTAGCCTTCAAAATTCAGTTTACGACGACAAAAACTTATTTGATATCGATACCAGGAAATCAAAATTTGATTTACATCCATTCATTTTTCTTTCAGTCTACGGTTTCGCTTTAACCAGAAACAACTATTGCTTTTTAGTCTTCCGTGCCAACGTCCAAAGAGTCTGAGCTCCAGGACCATGGATTAGTTTTAAAGCTTTCATTACACCCGAGCAACGCCGGGCTATACTGCTAGTAAATTGATAAATGACAAATATTACATTGACTTAGTTTCAATTTTATTAGCATTTAGAATGATTAAATATAAAATAATTCTTGTAAATAAACACCTTAATGCTTAATATTTTTGCTGTAATTTCTCAAGAAGAACAAAAAATGTATATATTCACTTTCATGTGTTTAAGTTTTGCTACAATTCTAATCATTGATTTTTAAAACAATAAATATTGCCAAAGGAGTGGATTGTTATGGGCAAACACACCTATTCCTCAGATAATGGACTCTCCCTCCTATATTAATAAGACTTAATAGGAAGTACCTGGGAAATCCATAGGAGTTCTTTAGCCTTATATTGGAGTTCAGTAGAACTACTAGGCAGTTGATATTAGTCGGTAGTTAGCCGAATACTAAGGAGTCAGCTTTCAGTGGAAGATTACCAAGTTCCTAACATTTTAGGTACGTTAAGTCGATTAACAACCGACGTAGCACGATTATAACCTTCAGTGCGAAAACTACACAACATAAATATATTTAAAATAAAAGCGATGTCAATGGAAAAAAACCTCCTTTTGGCGGGCACGAAGAGCTAAGTTTGCTATTATTTTTATAGGGCAATGATGAATTAAATAGAAGCATATGATTGATTTTGTTTGTAGAGAATGTCTGAAAATTGAATAGTTTGGAAGTTTTCATGACGTAGTCCATTAAGGAATTTCATTTGTTTTCTGTCAAGTACAATTTTACTAATAAAAAAAACAAACAAAACAGGTGTGACTTTTATTAATTAAAAATGATGGTCTTGGTTAATTAGTCAAAGCTTTAGCAATATTTCCTTTCTCAAATCAATGCCATTGACAACTAGAAATGAACTAAAACAAAAATAAAAATTAAAAACTGTTTTAAATTACAACACATGCCCACTTGTGCAAATGAAATGAAACAAAACGAATAATGTCTTCCTAGGATCTTTTACACTTTTTCTGATCACGATGACGTCGTCTCTTGTCGTTGTTTTTCTCTTCCGACCGTATTTTTATTTACGTTTTGGACTGATGTATCCAGTTTCTTTCTTCACCTTGATGATACGGCTGACAGTGGAGAGGCTAATACCAACAATATCCGCGATATCTCTGTAAGGCTTGCCAATGAACTCGTACAGCGTTACAATTTTCATACGCTTCCTTAGAGTAACGTCCATCGCAGACAATGGCCGTAATACAGCTCGAAAATAGATTCATATTACTGCACATCACTGCAAATGACCTAATCTGAGGAAAAAAAAAATAGACAACGATTACAACCTGTCACTCCAGTGGGTCTAAAACTCACCGTATGGGGAAAGAAAGGAAACTAAAGCAGCTGTTTCAATTAATGTGCACAAGGTTGTATAAAGATTCCTGTTATGGCACACCACTGCAAATGACCTAATCTGAGAAAATAATAGAAATCGATTACACCCTGTCACTCCAGTGGGCCTAAAACTGACCGTATGGGGAAAGAAAGGAAACTAAAGCAGTTGTTTCAAATAATTTGTACAAGGGTGTAAGTGAATTGTTACAATTACCGTAAAAAAAATAATTTAAAAAAGTTTTCCATGTAGAGATAATACAAAATTGGGTTAAAATGTTTAATATATATGTTTAGATGGTTGAAAATTGAACTATTTAAAATCATTTAATGAAATTTTAATGCATTAACATGTTGAGCAATGTGCATTCAGAAGAATGTACATTTGTGTCAATGGAAGCGTATAAACGAAGTGCCGAAAAATTCTCAGTCCGACAGGGAAGGGATTTCCCATCACCCAAATTAGGATGTTTGTTCAGATTTTGGGAAACCGAGAACTTTCCAGCACCCGTTCGAACACACACACACACACACACACACACACACACACACACACACACACACACACATATGCGGGCTTGCGTCCAGATTAGTACATATAAATATCAAGACGATGACGAATTAAAATGTCCATAGGCTAATATGTCCATATTAAATAAAATTTGACTTCAGATTTTAACAGTGTAAGAGTTAAGTGCATTGACAAAGGAGGGGGATAAGTTAAATTTAAATATATCTCGAGTAAAATGTATGTACGTATGGATGGATGGATGGATGGATGGATCTATCTATCTATCTATCTATCTATCTATCTATCTATCTATCTCATTCTGTTCATTATCTGTCTATCTATCTATCTATCTATCTATCTCATTCTGTTCTTTATTATCTTATCTATCTATCTATCTATCTATCTCATTCTATTCATTATCTATCTCATCTATCTATCTATCTATCTCATTCTATCTATTATCTATCTATCTATCTATCTATCTATCTATCTATCTATCTCATTCTGTTCATTATCTATCTATCTATCTATCTATAATCATTCTATTCATTATCTATCTATCTATCTATCTCATTCTGTTCATTGTCTATCTATCTATCTATCTCATTCTGTTCATTATCTATCTATCTATCTATCTCATTCTATTCATTATCTATCTATCTATCTATCTCATTCATTCATTGTCTATCTATCTATCTATCTCATTCTATTCATTGTCTATCTATCTATCTATCTATCTATCTATCTATCTATCTATCATTCATTCTATCTATCTATCTATCTATCTATCTATCTCATTCTTCATTATCTATCTATCTATCTATCTATCTATCTATCATTATCTATCCTATCTATCTATCTTATCTCATTCATTTATATCTATCTATCTATCTATCTATCTATCTTCATTCATTCTATCTATCTATCTATCTATCTATCTTCTTATTCTATTCTATCTTATCTATCTATCTATCTATCTATTCTTCTATCTATCTATCTATCTATCTATCTATCTATCTATCTCATTCTGTTCATTCATCTATCTATCTATCTATCTATCTATCTATCTATCTATTCTATTCTTATCTATCTATCTCTCATTCTATCTATCTATCTATCTATCTATCTATCTATCTATCTATCTCATTCATTCATTATCTATCTATCTATCTTCTTATTCTATTCTATCTTATCTATCTATCTATCTCATTCTATTTCATTATCTATCTATCTATCTGTCTATCTATCTCATTCTGTTCATTATCTATCTATCTATCTATCTATCTATCTATCTATCTATCTATCTATCTATCTATCTATCTATCTATCTATCTATCTATCTCATTCTGTTCATTATCTATCTATCTATCTGTCTATCTATCTATCTATCTATCTATCTATCTATCTATCTATCTATCTCATTCTGTTCATTATCTATCTATCTATCTATCTATCTATCTATCTATCTATCTATCTATCTATCTAGCTATCTATCTCATTCTGTTCATTATCTATCTATCTATCTATCTATCTATGTAGCTATCTATCTCATTCTGTTCATTATCTATCTATCTATCTATCTATCTATCTATCTATCTATCTATCTCATTCTGTTCATTATCTATCTATCTATCTATGTATGTATGTATCTATCTATCTATCTATCTCATTCATTCATTATCTATCTATCTATCTATCTATCTATCTATCTATCTATCTATCTATCTATCTCATTCTGTTCATTATCTATCTATCTATCTATCTATCTATCTATCTATCTATCTATCTATCTATCTAGCTATCTATCTCATTCTGTTCATTATCTATCTATCTATCTATCTATCTATCTATCTAGCTATCTATCTCATTCTGTTCATTATCTATCTATCTATCTATCTATCTATCTATCTATCTATCTCATTCTGTTCATTATCTATCTATCTATCTATGTATGTATGTATCTATCTATCTATCTATCTCATTCTGTTCATTATCTATCTATCTATCTATCTATCTATATATCTATCTATCTCATTCTGTTCATTATCTATCTATCTATCTATCTATCTATCTATCTATCTATCTATCTATCTATCTATATATCTATCTATCTCATTCTGTTCATTATCTATCTATCTATCTATCTATCTATCTATCTATCTATCTATCTATCTATCTATCTATCTATCTCATTCTGTTCATTATTTATCTATCTATCTATCTCATTCTGTTCATTATCTATCTATCTATCTCATTCATTCATTATCTATCTATCTATCTCATTCATTCATTATCTATCTATCTATCTATCTATCTATCTATCTATCTATCTATCTATCTCATTCTGTTCATTATCTATCTATCTATCTCATTCTGTTCATTATCTATCTATCTATCTATCTATCTATCTATCTATTTATCTATCTATCTATCTATCTCATTCTGTTCATTATCTATCTATCTATCTATCTATCTATCTATCTATCTATCTATCTATCTATCTATCTCATTCTGTTCATTATCTATCTATCTATCTATCTATCTATCTATCTATCTATCTCATTCTGTTCATTATCTATCTATCTATCTATCTATCTATCTATCTATCTATCTCATTCTGTTCATTATCTATCTATCTATCTATCTATCTATCTATCTATCTATCTATCTCATTCTGTTCATTATCTATCTATCTATCTATCTATCTATCTATCTATCTATCTATCTCATTCATTCATTATCTATCTATCTATCTATCTATCTATCTATCTATCTCATTCTGTTCATTATCTATCTATCTATCTATCTATCTATCTATCTATCTATCTCATTCTGTTCAAATCTATCTATCTATCTATCTATCTATCTATCTATCTATCTATCTATCTATCTATCTCATTCTGTTCAGATCTATCTATCTATCTATCTATCTATCTATCTATCTATCTATCTATCTATCTATCTATGCCGTACTGCTTAGCATTTGCACCAGAGTCTCAGATACAAACACCTCAGAGTGTCTGGGTGTTAATCTGAGGACAGTGAAGAGGATTCAGAAAGAGTTGTTTGATGTATCCATGTATCATGGTGTTTGGAGTGATCACTAGTGATTGCAACGTTATGTCTCCATTCATTTTCCTACAGGGCCACAGACTCTAAAAAGAGGCCTACCTCTCGTGTTTTTCCTTGTGGAGAAGGCGCTGCTCTGGGCCAAAAGAGTGGCTTGTTGGAAAAATCTATGTCTGGCAACAGGACTCCGCAACGTGACACACAAATAGGAGGAGGATCCAGTCATGACTGTCAGTCAATTTCTGCAACCACATCACCCCGAACTAACTTCCTAGACTGCTCCCCCTATATGTATATTCTGCGCGGGCACAATTGAGCAAGGGATCAACAAAACTCTTTGTAAAACCAAAAATGAACTGAAGGCAAGTATTATGGTAGCATTCACCAAACATAAACAAGATACCATCCAGAAGAGTTGCAGAAGATTCTGAAATCGTCTGGAGGCCATGGTTGAAGCCAATTGAGATTTTATTGAATAAATTCTGTGGTACAGTGGATATCGGCTCGGAACGACAAATCGGGGAGCCGAGTTCAAATTCCAGTTGAATTCCTTGCATTCACTTACGCGTAAATAGCCTTGGGAAAGGTATTAATCCGTCTCTTCTCACCAGTTATGGGTTAAATAACAAATCAGACTGGGTTCTATAGCCTTGGCTGACAACCAGTCTACCGCAGAAAATAATGGCAACCTTCTACGGGATAATCTTCTGCCCAGTCAGTCATGTCTATTTCGAGACATGAGTGCCCAAACGTATATCAAGTATGGCACTTAATTGACTGACTGAGTATTTCAAGATATTTTAGTGCAATTTTCGTAAATATATCCTAACTTAAATTGAAATGTCAGGATTATTTTTAGATTTTGCAAAATTTAGACGACAATTCTTCCATCGCAATATATATATATATATATATATATATATATAGTTTAGAAAACTTTTTTATATATTACTATTTCAATGGGTAATACATATTTCACTGCACAATGATGACCTGGCGGTTCGTCAGACCCAAGTAATACAACCGCTGATCTTTAAAATATCCCCTCCTAAATTTTTTTTTACACAGACGCTCACATGTCCATATTTAGAATAGACATTTGTAACGATAATTTACAAAAAAAATCCTCGCTCATTTAAAAAGAACCCCAATGATAGAAAAAATAAAATAAAGAAAAAGTAAACGATAAATAAATGGAAAGAAGAGAAAAAAAAAAGGAAAGAAATAGAAATAAAAAGAAAACAAACAGTATACAGAGAAATAAATGCTAACGTCGTGTCCACATAGCGTCTATAGCGACTCGTCTGCTTTCTTAGAAAAACATGACGTGGAAAATTTGACATTGAAATTTAGTTTTAAAAATAATGAGATATATTTACGGTAAAAAATATATTTTAAATCATAATTTTAATACAAATTGAAAAAATAACTACTATTAATATTATTTTAAAAATTCATATTATTTTTAAAAATTCAGTTAAAATAATTAAAATAAATAAAAGATAAAACTTATAATTAAATATAGGAAAAAACGTAAAACTAAAAAAAAAGATATTTCCAATCTTCTCACTTTGTTTTTTTTTAAATTGGAGTAGATAGATGTATCTATCGCCCGGTTCACACTCCACCCACGTCTATTGAACAGGTTAACAGGCTCATCCCTTGTTCCCTGTTTAGGATGTGGTTTCCGGCTTTCTCTTTACCAATCTTCTCACTTTGTTTCTTTTTTTTCAATTGGAGTAGATAGATCTATCTATCGCCCGGTTCACACTCCATCCACGTCTATTGAACAGGTTAAGAGGCTCATCCCTGGTTCCCTGTTTAGGACGTGGTTTTCGGCTTTCTCTTTTCCAATCTTTTCTCTATTTCGTAGCCCCCTGTACATCAGTGGCGTTACCGCCTTGCTCGGGGTGATACGATTAAAAAAAAAAAAAGAGAATTTATTTGTATATAGTAAGAATGAAAGCAAAAACTGAAAAAATAATCTAAAAGCTTAGACTGCAAAATAAACTGAGGGTTCAATGCCAAAACGACAATGCCTGAATATAATATAATATAATATCTAAACTTATTTATAAATGGAACTTTGTCTCAGTGTGTATGTGTGTGTGTGTCCGTTACCTACAGACTCCGAAACGGCTGAACCAATTTTCTTGAAAATTTACACAGTTGTACTATAAGCGTCTGCGAATATTCTTAGCTAGGTGTTGTGTCGAGGTACCCCCGATAAATATCGATAATCGATAATCGAAAAAATCGGGTTATAGAAGGAGTGGTCCGATTTTAAGTAAATTTGATTCACTCATAGACAAAGACACAAGAAACGATATTCAGAAGTTTCAGTTCTTACAAAAGTTCAGGAAAACAATAATATATATATATAAAAGGCAAGATGTTTGTGTGTGTGTGTGTGTGTGTGTGTGTGTGTGTGTGTGTGTGTGTGTGTTTATCTGTCTGTATGTCCATTATACAAATCCACAATTTTTATCCGATTCTCACCAAACTTCACACAAATATTCTTTAGGTTGAGTCTGAGTTCCAGGACCATGGATTATTTTTCAAACTTTCATTACACCCGAGCAACGCCGGGCTATACTGCTAGTCGAACATAAGTCGTGTCATGGCCAGAATGGTTTGTAATTATATGTAAAGGATATGTTTTTACACTTTATTTTTCCTTTTAATTAATTTTTGGAGTACAAAATTTTGAACAATTGAATATCTCTGTTCCTAGGCGCTGTTATCTTTAATGTTGTTGTGGCTGGTGTATGTTTTAACTGATGTAGTAATTCTCAGGTAAATTAACGCTCACACTTTTAATATAGACAAAATTTGATACCATTTAGAATTCAAATCACAAGTGCAGAATCGTTTGCACTTTTAAAGATTTTTTTCTTTAAATTTCCTATTAATGATGTTTAAAAAATGAATAGACAAATCCTCTCTGTAAAATTCAGTTATCTCTCTCTTTCTCTCTCTCTCTCTCTCTCTCTCTCTCACACACACACACACACACACACACTATTTACACTGTTCGATCTGTTGTTATATTTACTGTCACATTCACGACGTTTTGACGGTTGTACGCTCCGGCCTTCTTCTTGGGGGAAGTTATACCATCTCACCCCAAGCAGGGCTATAAAGACATTAAGCCGCAAGAAGTTACGATGTGTGAAAGAATATGAAGAAAAGAAAAACAATATTAAGGAGAAAATACAATTAAAAAAAAAATGATTCGACGAAATATTTAAAATAAACAGAACGTCTACCCAAGTGCGGGTATCCACGAAAAAATAACGTCAGAAATAACAAAATTATTTCGGATTAAAAAAAAATGAAAATATGCCGAATTAAATAATAAAAATGATAAAATCCATTAATTCTTTAGGCATTGCTTTGTTTTTGTTTCGCATACCAAGTTGAGCAGAGTGATTGTGGTTTAACGGCAAAATAGATGCTTGATTTATTGTGGATTTCTTTTGCTGCCTGAATGTTCGAAAAATCTTAAAGAAATATTTGCGCGCTCTGATCAAACATTCAGGTCGGTAAACGAATATAAATGAATACATATGTTTAATTAATAAACGGAGCGTCTACACATACACGAGTATCCATTAATATAACTTTTAAAGTGATAAACAATCTGTCAGACTAATAAAATACATTCTAAAATTATCATTATTTACGTTAACAATATAAAAATGTGGGGATATATATATATATATATATATATATATATATATATATATATATGATAGAGTCCGTACAGTGAAAAATGGCGGCAAAATATTTGTATAGATATGCCGTTTAAAGTGAAGGCCACATATACAATGATGTACTTGCTATTAAGTATCTTACAATAAGACATAAGAAAACAATCCACCACCCTTCGAGCGTGACAGGAAATATATATTTCTATTTCTCTCTCTCTCTCTCTCTCTATATATATATATATATATATATATATATATATATGTAGAGAGAGAGAGAGAGAGAGAAAGAGAGACTCTGACTGATACCAAATCGGTCGAGTTACGATCCCGGCCAGAAGCAAGTAGATGTCTAGCTGTGAGCTGTGATACAGCGAAACAGGCTTGTATGTGGATGACAAATACATACATACATATATATATATATATATATATATATATATATATATATATATATATAAATATATGTGTGTGTGTGTGTGTGTGTGTGTGTGTGTGTGTGTGTGTGTGTGTGTGTGTGTGTGTGTGTGTGTGTGTGTGTGTGTGTGTGTGTGTGAATTCAGATAAAAATTAGCGGGGTAATAGCTATTTTCAACACGTCATTTTAAGACATGCTTTTTCAACCCCTTATGAACAGAGAATGATAAAAAATTCCAAGCCTAGAGGTTTGCTCTAGTAAATAAGGGTTTGGAAGGTAATGTTTTTTTGTATATATATATATATATATATATATATATATATATATATATATATATATACGACAATCTTTATTCTTTATTATAATAAAGAGGCTAATTTTCGGTACCCCTTCGTGTATATATATATATATATATATATATATATATAGCTTTCGTTTTTTACTTATAAAGTTTAAAGGAAATTTACGGTAGATGGCGCTAGACTGCCATATAGACTAGGTTACGTTTACACTGTATATAATATAATAATAATACCAAATCCGCTCCTCAGATTTTCATGTAAAGGCAATTATCTGGCGAAACTACTGATAATTATCATTGCATGAAACTTTGTGTAGCGGATTTGGTATTATATTATATTATATTACTAACAGTATAGCCCGACGTTGCTCGATTGTAATGAAAGCTCTAAAACTAATCCATGGTCCTGGAGCTCAGACTCAGCAAATTCGAAAAATATTAAAACTTTGAAACTAATAAAAGCCTTGCCGGTTGAATGTAATAATTTCAAATGAAATTAAATTTTACTAAGTACATAATATATATATTGATAGATATATATTCTCACTCTCAAGCCATCTATCTATCTATCTATCTATCTATCTATCTATCTATCTATCTATCTATCTATCTATCTGTGTGTGTGTGTGTACGTGTGTGTGTGTGTGTGTGCGTGTGCATCTGTGTCTGTGTAGTTAACAGTTGGTACATATATTAAAGAGTGCCAAATGTCGGAGATGCAGTGTTTATAAATATCGACAGGATGGTCATAGGAATCAACACTGCATGGTGAATCCCTTCCACGCCTCAGTACAATTTTCACAGTAAGTCGGCATATATATATATATATATATATATACTCTTCAAGTTTAGTGTCAAATATTGTAACAACCATTACAGTATAACGCTCTACATTTGTATCGAGCACTCTTTATAAAAGTAAATGTATGAACAAAAGGTTAAAAAACCTACGAGCTCAACAACTTAGTTACAATACTATATATATATAGTTATGTATCAATTGTACATTGCCACACGGAAATTTCTATGTTTCGAGATAGATTCTCATGATCAGGCAATGTTGATGATAGTTGTGCAGATGATTTACATTTAAATGACAAAAACCTTTGGTTTGCTGTGTATGTATGTGGGTGTTTCTTGTCGCTAATCAGAATGGTGATTCATTTTGGGATTTGGCCCCAAAGAAAAGATACTAACCAACTTATATATAAATTCTTAGAAGAGAAACGGATCAGTAAATGTGTTGCACTTATTGTTGCTCCCGATTAGTTACGAGTAAATGATCTGATGTCGGATCGGAACTTATGAAAAAACTTATACGAAATTATGCGTCACATTTCGAATATTCATAATATTCCTTTACTAGTTACCATCCGAGCGTCATTCAAACGATTTACTCGACAGTCAGATAAACTCACGAAAAAGCTCAACACATATTCCCTGTACGTTCGTTTTAACAGAATGCCTATATATATATATATATATATATATATATATATATATATGAGTATATATATGAGAAGAGTATATATATATATATATATATATATATATATATATATATATATATATATTATAGAATAAAGTAAGGAACAACGTAGGAAAAGTGTCTTAAGCTAACTTTTCACGTTATTAAGTTTTTTCAGAGATCTGTTTAAATGGAACGTTAATTAAAACACTTCTATTGTGTTCTTCACTTATTCTTTCTATGATCTTGTCAGATTTCTATCGTTATTTTCAACTCATTGTTCCCTCTTACCTCTCTCTCTCTCTCTCTCTCTCTCTATATATATATATATATATATATATATATATATATGTATGTATGTATGTATACAGGGTGGTGCAAAAGTCTGGACTCATAGACAATTTACTTCAGATTTTCTTTTTCTAATTTCAAACATAATTTAATCATTTAAGTATCATATCTAATTTTATTTATAAACTTTCAGATTCTTACCCTTGGCAGTAAATCTAACAATTCCAGAAAGAATAGAAATGGTGCTTCCGAGAACATAAGAACGAAGACTAGAACATGTGTCTCTTGAGTAAGAAAGTCTTTGAAAGAATGAAGAATTCAGTTCGAACACTTATTGAAAACTGCAAATTCCTTTATAGTAAATTGCTTATGGGTACAGATATTTTGCGCCACCCTATATATATATATATATATATATATATATATATATGTTGTTACAATATATATATATATATATAGGAAAAGTGTTATAACATTTAAAAACACACACACACACACACACACACACACACATATATATATATGTTTTAAAATGTTGTAACACTTTTCCTGCTACAAGGCAATATTTGATTTTTAAACTGTAATATAGTCCCTGATGATAAACGATGACATTCGTAAGTACTAGGACAACCTTTGGACAAATTTTATACAAATATATTTCGGAAATAAAACGTCTAATCAGAAAATATGAAAAAATTCAAAAGACAATATATAAGACTATGTTGTCTGTATCTTTTAACATAACTTGTTTAAAAGAAAAGATGTTGCCAAAATATACGTACTTCATTCATTCGAAGCTCTCACAAGCCACACTCTTACACACACACGCGCTTGCGTGCGCGTACGGTCCCCTATCTCTCTCACACTCATACCCCAACACACACACACACACACACACACATATATATATGCGCACGCGCGTGTGTGTGTTAAAACTTTTTATTTATTTTTTTCTTGTGATCGTATAAGAACTTTTTCTTTTCTAACTAGATATAAGGTGTGTAAACATTGTCCGAATGTCTTGTAAGGCCGATCGCTTTCGGCTATTTTTTAAACATTATCAAGGATTTTTTTTATTTTAATTTTTAGCTTTTACTGAATGTGTAGATTTATTTTACAAACTTTATGTTCAGAAAAGAAAAAAAAAACGAACGCAAGAAAAATTATATATATATATATATATATATATATGTAAGAGAATATGTATGAGAATATGATATCTAAGTTTCTACATTTCAGAACAATATCGTGTAACTGAATATATATATAATTTGTATTTGGACAGCAGTCACTATTTTATACAAGTTTCATTAAAGACCTTAACAAGGTACTTACTCTGCTGAAGTTTTTTATTTAATTTTCCTTACACTAAGGATATATATATATATATATATATATATATATATATTCAGTTACACAATATTGTTCTGATGTATAGAAATTTAGATATCATATTCTCATACATACACACAATATATTCAGTTATACAATATTTTTCTGATATATAGAAACTGAGATATCATATATATATATGATATCTAAGTTTCTATATATATGAAAAATACTGTGTAAGTGAATTATACACACACAAACACACACACACACATATACATATATATTTTATACAAGTTTCATTAAGGACCGTAACAAGGTACTTACTCTGCTTAAGCTTTTTATTTAATTTTTCTTGCGTTCGTATATAT
>JBBBDQ010000383.1:2745000-2812500 GCA_037127315.1 Ascarosepion bandense
AAGGATTCATTAAAAAAATATTGAATATTGCTCGCTCACTTTACTATTCACCAGACTTTGAATGAGGACAGATTGTGCCTTCCTCACGCTTTGCCTGGACTTTCAATCATTCTGATGAACATTCATGAAAAACCAATGACATTATCGCCTTTGTGTATATAATCACGTGCAACATAATAAATCCTACATTTCCTTGATAAAGTCCCTAAGAGGACGAAACGCGTTGGCTAAGAAGTGTTTTTTCCTCTTGTCTCTTTTTATATATTTTGTTACTTCTACAGTTACACTCTATCTGATAATATTCAGACACACAAAAAGGCACACAGGATACGATGGGTAAATTGTCGCAATGTTATATTTTTAATTTTGCGCATGCGCATTGTTTGTTTTTGATTTTGTCGAATGCACAGTATAGTAGAGTCAGTTGTGCACCGTCTGTGATAAAAAAGAGCACCATGACGCAGTTCACTTCACCATAAATTTGGAAACAGCATGTTGTACTGCTTGGCATTCGTGCCGGAAGCACCAATACGAACATTTCAGAGTGTTTGGGTGTCAATCTGAGGACAGTGCAGAGTATTCGGAAAGAGTTTGATGAGTCAAATGGTGATTACGAAAGTACGGCAGCTCGAAAAACTCACTTTGATCGTTCTGATAGAAAAAAGAACTCCCGAATTAGCTACTGAGGGTCTCTGACTCAACACAGGAGGCTAAATCAAGTGCTTTGAGGAGCTAGTGCTGCCCTGATCATGGTCAAGAGGTTGGCTACTCGAAGATCCTATCTTTAGCAACAAGACTCTGCATCATGCAACACAAGCAGCAGGAGAACCCAGTCATGGCTCTCAGAATATTACCGTATCACCCCTTACATGTGGCTACCTAACTACCCAGATCAATAAAATTTCTTGTAACACCAAAGATGACCTGAAGGCAGGGATTATGGCATCATTCACAACTTAAACAAGGAGACCGCCCAGAAGAAGTGCAGGAGATTCCAAAATCGTTTGGAGGCTGTGGTTGAAACCAATGGCGATTTTACTGAATAAATTTACTCTTTAGTATTTCAAGATATTTTTGTGTGATTTTTAAGAGTATATCTGTTAAAATTAGAAGTCAGTGTTATTTTCATTTTGCATAGTTTAGACGACAATTTATCAATCGCTCCCTATATATATGTGAGACTCATGAACGCATTTAATCATCAATTTCAAAAATCAAAACTGTAGAAAATCTATCTATCTATCGATCTATCTATCTATCTATCTAGTTAGATACAGTTACACATATACGCACACAAGCATGAACAAGTCTTACACACACACAACCTTCAATATATATATATATATATATATATATATAATGTAAAACACGTTTCAAATTTCTCATATATATATATAATTCCTGGTGAAGAGGACTCAAGGTTTTTTTTATATTATTTTGAGTGCTCTGGCATTTATTTTATTATGAACAGTGCTCAATATAATGAGTATTATAGAGCTTAATATAATTATGTAGTTATGAATTAATTGTACATTGAGACACGGAAATTTCTATGTTTCGAGATAGATTCTCATCATCAGGCAATGTTGCTGTTGGTTGTGCAGATGATTTACATTTAAATGACAAAAAACTTTGGTTTGCTGTGTATATATGTGAGAAGATAAAATTTACATGTGTGTTTCTTTTTGGCTAATCAGAGTGGAGATTCATTTTGGGATTTGGCCCCAAAGAATACATACTAACCAACTTTTTCTTTTTTTTTTCTTTTTCACTATGTTTATACGAAAAACTATTTCTTACTAAATCACTTAAGAATAAAAGTTTATTAAATAAACGCAACGAAATAAATAGCATATGTAGACATTGCAAATTATTCACATTAGAAAATGGATAAAATCTAAATGAAATAACATGCTTAAGGAAAATAATTACTGAAGAAATATATAGAAATAAATTGGAACATGAAATTATTTTTTAAAATAAATCTTTCCTTTATATAAAAAAAACAACTTTACAACAAATAAATAGATAGACCAAAAAATTATATTTTATAAAAAACATCTTTCTTTAAAAAACAACAACTTTACAACAAATAAATAAATAGGCTAAAAATGATAAGTAAGAAAAATATAGAATCGGTGCTAAATGAGAATACCACATCAAAAGTAATAAAACTGAAGGGAAAGATAGGAAAATGATAGGATCAGATTAAAGTCCGGTTAACATCTTGACCATCAAGGTGTGGGGGAAGAAACAAGGGAAAAGGGTAGGATGAGGGAGGAAAAAAGAGAAACAGTTGGTTAGTATGTATTCTTTGGGGCCAAATCCCAAAATGAATCTCCACTCTGATTAGCCAAAAGAAACACACATGTAAATTTTATATCTTCTCACATATATACACAGCAAACCAAAGTTTTTTGTCATGTAAATGTAAATCATCTGCACAACCAACAGCAACATTGCCTGATGATGGGAATTTATCTCGAAACATAGAAATTTCCGTGTCTCAATGTACAATTAATTCATAACTACATAATTATATATATATATATATATATATATATATATATATATATATATATTAATAAAAGTTGGATATTTTTTAAAATCCGTAGGTAATAATATATTTCGAGGAATTTTTATCGCCTACCGTCAGACCGAAATTCATACAACAATGAATGGTTCAAATTTATCCAGAAAAATTCAAGTCTTAAATTGAATTGAATTCAAGTCTTGAATTGAATTGAAATCAAGACTTGAATTTTTCTAGATAAATTTGAACCATTCATTGTTGTATGAATTTCGGTCTGACGTGCGGTGATAAAAAAGCCGCGAAATATAATATTGCCTGTGGATTTTTAAAAAATATCAAACTTTTATTTTTTGATTATAATACTCTGTTGAATTTAAAAATAAATTTTAACATTGAGTTGTATTTGGATTTAATCCCCAGTGGAATTTGTCTTACCAAATACCAAGGAGTCTACTTTACACACACACACACACACACACACACACACACAATATATATATATATATATATATATATATATATATATATAAAATGGAAAACACGTTTCAAATTTCTCATATATATATATATATATATATATAAATGTTTACATATATACATATGTAAAAATGTACATATTTAAATATATATTAAATATATATATATGCAGATGAGAAAATATATAGACATACACAGACACACACACACACACACACACACACACATATATATATATATATATAAAATGGAAAACACGTTTCAAATTTCTCATATATATATATATATATATATATGGATATCATTAGATATTCATCTGGATATACACGCAAGTACAAACATATATATGAATATTTTTCTTATGTTAATATAACACTGCTCAATGTAATAACACAGTTATTAAGTATACATTAAAATACACCTGATGATTGCAAGAACATGAAAGTCAGATTCATGCTATAGACGTAGGGTAATATGCATATTTATTAATATATAGTATACGTTTATGTTTTTGTGTGTGTGTGTGTGTGTGTGTGTGTGTGTGTGTGTGTGTGTGTGTGTGTGTGTGTGTAAACACCCATGCACACGCATATATGTATAATGTTTCAAAAAATATTGAAATTTCACTTTACTTTTCGCAAATCTACTCGTTTGTCTTTTACGACTTATTAGCACTTTGCCGTTCATTTAAAGTCAGAAATTAATTTCAGATTTTGAGAATTTTGGGTTGGAAGGTGGAAATAATAATGATTTAGTCATACAAGTTTTACTAATTAACTAATTTACTAATTTACCTCTCTGGGAGAAGAAACGGTGGATTCATACCTTTTCTAAGAGTAATTGCGGGTAAGTTAATACAACGAATTGGAATTTGGCTCTCCCATTAATAATTCCTAGGTGTTACCTTTTACACCATCCGCGCATCACAGTACTGACCAGGATTGAACGGGAACCGGTATTTCAACGTGATGTGGCCGTAGGCCAAATCGACTCAGATCATGAATAGCTTTCATGTAAATTACTCTAGATAGCAATTGAACACTTTTTTGTTAAAAATTATTTCCATTTTGACATACGTACAATTATATAACATAAATGTGATTTTAATATCATTTTATTATATATGTATATATGAGATAAACAAATATAAATTTTTATGTATCAAGAACAAAATCGAGAGAAAATGTACGAAAAAGTTGAAAAAACGTTTACATGTGATGTATTTCGTCCTTTCGATATAAATTTGTTGTATTGATACGAATACGCATGCGCACGAACAGGGAATACTGGGAATTTTAAATTATTATTTTTTTTTTTTTGTGCGTGTGTTATGGGTATGTAATCTAGCTGATTTTATTTAATTTTTGTTTTTTGTTTTCATCACTCTTGTTATTAGATATTCCACATAGTGATTAATAAAACATCTGTGAGGAAGAGTGAAATGTTGTAAGATCCAGGGTGCAAACTTTACTGTGGACGATGGAGTTACTTCTTGGATGTGCGGAACGAGAAACCGGGGAGCCGAGTTCGAATTCTAGTTGAATCCATTGTATTCACTTATGCGCAAATACCCTTGGGAAAGGTATTAATCCGTCTCTTCCTTCCAGTTATGGGTTAAATAGCAAGACAGATTGGGTTCTATAGCCTTGGTCGGCAACCAGTCTACCGCAGAAAGCAATAGCAGCCTACTGTGGGATAATCTTCTGCCCAGTCAGTCATACCACGAGAGAGACATGATCGCCCAAGCGTGTATCACGTATGGCACTTTAACTGACAGAAATTGTTTTCTCCTTTAATCAAAGTAGCATTTTCTTTATCAAAATTGTCAGTCTCGTCAGGGTGAGCAACGAATGCATTTAATGTATTGTTTTGTGTTCATATGATATTTTAATTAGATCACTTGACATTTCGCCTATGTATTTCTTATGACAGTTATTACAAGCGATAGAGTACATTCCATCTTCAGATTTTAGCTAATGAAAACGGTTAGATTATATACCCATAACACACATAGAAAAGATTCCTTGTTCATGCGTAAGTGTAATCGCACCAACGTAACCAATATTATATATATATATATATATATATAGTGATGATCATCCACGTATACTGTCTTAATATGTATAGGAAAGAATGAGTACGTTTTTAAATTCAAAACTTTTTATTAATATTCTTTCCTATATATATATATATATATATATATGTGTATATATATATATATATGTATGTGTATAACAGGTCATTCAGTTAAGAGGCATATGTGATACACACTTGGGCAATCATGTCTCTTTCGAGTAACACATTTAGTCCGATGATGGAACGGGTCACACGAAAACATTTTTCCACTTTGACATACATTTTTCAGTATATATATTGATTGTTTAATACTTAGTTTTTGGTGATAATGTGGTTAGAACAGTGCACATTAGTATTAAAAAGTGTTCTATACAATTATATTGTATAAATTTTGAATAGTTTTCATTGGTAAACGAGTTTACAAATGGAATATATATATATATATATATATATATATATATATATATATATATACACAAAAAAATCTAAAGCGCGCCAAAACCTACCGCGGTTTCACACTACGGATCGTCAGAGGGCAAAGGCTTTGCTCTACTTTTGTATATCTTTTGTACTTTGTTTCGAGCACTTTTTCTTGTGGTTGGTTCCGTTTGGGGTTTTTTTTCTTTACTGCGGAATGTTTTGTTCTTGTTCCGCGGATTTCTTTTTTTCTCCCCATTTATCCGACGCCTCAGTGCACCGGATTGTAACGGAATTAGGTTCTGTTTGTTAGTGGTTTTTTTGAAGGTTTATCTTAGTATAAATTTACGGCCTACATACTTACAGAGTCTATTTAGTTATTATTTTGATTTATATATATATATATATATAATATTTGTATCTAATAGGTCAGTCAGTTAAGAGCCATACGTGATACACGCTTGGGTAATCATGTCTCTTTCGAGACATGACTAATTGGACAGAAGACTAGTTTGCCATTACTTTCTGTGGTAGATTGGTTACCAACCGAGGCTATAGAATCCAATCTGTCCTGCTAAATAGCTGGAGTGAGACGAGATGGATTAATATCTTTCCCACGGGTATTTTAAAATTTCTCCTACTCAGTCTGTATTAAGTTATTAAGTGAAGACTATATTTACTAATCGAAAATTGAAAAGCATAATACAAATTATCACGCACTAAGATTTTAAAAATCATTTTCATTTTTTTATATAGAATGTTCATATTTTTTTCTCATATGTGAAATTGTATTTAAAAGGCCACGCGTTTCACAGTTTCTTCCTCTTACAGGAAAAATAAATTGGACAACTGATCGTATAATCCATGATTATGCCGACTAAAACATAAGTTTTGTAAATCCGTTTCACACTAGTTGGCAAGAAACAATTATGTAATCAATATATATAAAAGGCAATTTGTGAGTCTGTGTGTGACTTTCATATGCACGCCTGCATTTTTAAGCTACGCCATTCAAACTTTCTAGGGACACATATCTACAGGGAAGCCAGGTCAACACATGTCTTTTGAAATTAAGTTCAGCAATTTTTCCTTTCGCACTTTTTGGCTAATGGAGCCGATTGTTTACATTTGCTCCGTAAAACATCTAAGATCTAAGATGGTTGCTAAATGATGTCACAGAAATCAAATCACACGTGTCAAACGCGACTAAGATATTCTTTTTTATTAAAAAAAAAATATGAGCCTTTATATTTAATTTTTATTCCGACGTTTTATAGATTCATTTGGTCAACAAAAAATGTAAATATTTTTCGCCGTAATTTGTAAACAATAGAAATATTTTTTAAAAAAGGGGTGTTTTTTCAAACAAAAACAAAATCTACTTCTTTCATTGGCATCTTCTCCTACTACTAAAATGTTCTGTGTTGCATGAATAAAATATAAAGTATTATAAAATTAAATAACAACTTTATCATAATAACAATTTTTTAATTAAAGAAATAATATGAAAAATATAAAAAATATGAATTAATAATAAATAAAATATAACATTTCATAAATTATTGAGATACCTCTACCATAGTATTCCCTTATTGTCTCAGTTATTGAAAATTTTATTAATTTAAGAATATTTTATATTATTTTAAATTATATTTTTAGAAAGCATCTTCAAACGTAAGTCTTTAAAGCTAAAGTAACTAAAATTCAATAAAATATTAGATAATTGCTGAAAATATGTCAAATTTTAAAATTACTTAGGTAGTTAAAAACCAAAAATAAAACGTTCACTTAGTTTCCATAAATTTATTTCGATTCTGGGCAGCCAAACTTAGCTTGTTAACACGTGTTGCAATCAGTAATCAATCAAAAAGCAAAATCGCTGTGATTAAGAAATCCTTGTAAACTACATTTCATGATATAAACAAGTAATAATTGTTGAAATTCAGATTAATTTAACTTTAAATTTGGTAATTTTCTTAAAATAACGTGTCACAGATGTATATATTATTTTTGCAAGATTTTAAAACCGAGAATTAACTATTGCTTACAACCTGCCAATTTGTGACAAATGGCTTATAAACTAAAAACTCTTAAAATGTTGAAATTCCAATCAATATTTCTGTTTGAAATACACCAGATATTTTGCTAACTGGAAATAGTAAATTTAGTCATTTAGCTTTCGATGAAAGCTAAAATGAAAGCTTCAAGAAAGCTTTTTCGTTCATTAAAATTCACTTTAAAATTTTGGTATCGAAAATAAGGGGAAGTACTTGTGTATTCGCACGTGAAAATGGTAATTCAAAGTAGCTCAAGGGCAATCAGTCAGTTAATTGCCATACGTGATACACGCTTTGGGTAGTCATGTCTCGAAAGAGACATGATCGACTGGGCAGAAGATTATCCCGCAGTAGGTTGCCATTGCTTTCTGCGGTAGACTGGTTGCCGACCAAGGCTATAGAACCTAAGCTGTCCTATTATTTAAATCATAACTGGATGGAAAAGACGAATTCAACTGGAATTCGAACTCGGCACCCTGACTTGTGGTTCAGAGTTAATATCCACTGCATCACAACGCACACCCTATCAGTAAAGAAAGAAAAAGAATTAGCATATTCGAATTTGAGCTAAGGGCGCTTTACTGTTTACACTGATGATTTTCTTAAAGGTATGAATCCTCTCTTCCCCTTATTTCTAGATTATCGTCTAACATTTGATAAACTTGTATACTTACTAATTTTCACAAGTAAGTGGGTAATGTGAGCATTTGAAAAATTATTTCCCCTATAAATACTCAAGATCTGCGGGTCGTAGCCGCAAAATGTTGTTACTTCCGTCCCAGAGTCCTCAAGGAAATAAGTTGATATAATTTTGAGAATGTGTGCCGTAAATGTATATGTTTGCATTACTCATTGAGTAATGATACATCATACGCTAAGGATCTGCCTTCTTCTACCGAGCACCCATAGCTCTGACGCCAATTCAGTCGGGTTTCAATTCTGGGTAAAAGCAATCGGATGTCTAACCGTACTGATGAGCTGTGATACAGATCTCTCTGCTGATGACTATTTACGCTTTCACACCCTGATTGAGGATTCTAAAAGAATGGTAGACTTTGAAAAAAACAAAAAACAAAAACAAAAAAAAAAACAGTAGCTACTCTAGCATCTACGCATCACTCATTCAGTAATGAATTAGAAACAGATCTGTCTGCGGATGACTATTTATGCTCTCACACCCTGATTGAGCACTCTGGAGGAATGGTAGACTTTATAAAAACAGTAGCTACTATAGCATCTACGCATCGCTCATTCAGTAATGAATTAGAGCACTCTAGCTACTGTCATATGATGCAGTATACGCTAAGGGTCTGCCTTCTTCTACCGAGCGCCCATAGCTCAGAGGTAGAATCGTCGACTGACGCCAATTCAGTCAGGTTTCAATTCTAACCGTACCGATGAGCTGTGATACAGCGAAACAGATCTGTCTGCGGATGACTATATATATCTATATATATCTATATATATATATATGTGTGTGTGTGTCTGTGTGTGTGTGTGTGTTTGCAGAAGTTGTGTGCGTGTGTGTGTATAGATGTCATTGAGTCTACATCTTTAACTGTTCAGAGCCACACCCATCATTATCTTCTTCTTCTTCATCATGGACTTCCACTGACCTCTATCCCTTGTTGCTTTACACTCTTTTTTTTCTTTTGATATCTCTTCCAAACTTTCGCTACCATCCACTTATTCAAGCTCGCGTTGCTTCCTTCTCTCTTTCCCTCTATCCGCACTGTGAGTATTCTCCAAGCCCTCCTTCCTCATTACGTGTCCAAGAAACTCCAGTTGTCTCTTCCTAATGTTAAGTAGAAGTTTCCCTTTTCGTTTGAATCATATCAAGTCAAAAAACATTTTTAATCCACATAAATACTTCTACTGACAGAAGAAGAGTGTAAACAGTTAAGAGAAAAAAGAGTGGGAGGGAGAACAGAGAAAGAGAGAGAGAGAGAGGGAGGGAGTAAGAGAAAGAAGAGGGTGAAGAGAGATAGTGAAAAAGAAGAAAAAAGGAGTGAGGCTAAAAAGAGAAAAGATTATAAATGAATAAAGATGAATCTTCATTGGCGTATTAAATCATTCTGCTATGTGCCGTGTCCTTTCAGGATGTGGGCGATCACAACTTCTAGGCTTTAAATAATACAATGTCAGGAATCTGCTTGGGACTGATGGTAGAGTGGTCTTTTTCCAGTGTAATTATTATGTTTAAAAAAAAAATGAAATCTTTTTACTAGATTGAATCGTATTTATTATGTTGTACTGGGGCCGAGTGGCAAAAGCCGGAAGTTCGAATGTTGATTTTCAAGGTATTTTGGAAGTTAGAAAAGTAACTCACCATAATTTAGCTACCCTATTTTATAAATACTTAATTGGATTTTTTCCCTTTATTTTATTTTATTTTATTTTTTAGCTTATCTTCAAAAAAGAAAAAGAATGAGAAATATGTTTTCCTCTTCCTCCCTACGCTCCGTGTTTTGTAAGTAAATCAGTCAGTTAACTGCCATACGTGATACACGCTTGGGCGATCCTGTCTCGAAAGAGACATGACTGACTGGGCAGAAGATTATCCCGCATTAGGTTGCCATTGCTTTCTGCGGTAGACTGGTTGCCAACCAAGGCTATAGAACCCAATCCTGCTATTTAACCCATAACTGGAAGGAAGGGACGGATTAATACCTTTCCCAAGGGTATTTGCGTGAAAGTGAATACAATGAATTCAACTGGAATTCGAACTCAGCTCCCCGGTTTCTCGCTCCGAGCCGATATCCATTGTACCACAAAGTAAATACTTATGTTTATTCACGTATAAACACAATTCTGGGTATAAAGTAACGCTTTATATATATATATATATATATATATATATATATATATATATATATATATATATATATATATATATATATATATATAACCGGTATCAATTGTCCACCCGTAAATGAAAGGCGTCGTAAAGTTGGCGATCATAAGCGTGGATACACGTGTCAGACGAGACTGGCATTGTACACACGTGTCTCTGTGAAGGCTTCCGACTCTGAGAGAGCGTTTTCCTGTGAACCAGAGAGTATACGCAACAACAACAACAACAATGATGGTAGTAGTAGTAGTAGTAGTAGTAGTAGTGGTAATAATAATAATAATAATAATAATAATTAGTAATCGCATTGCTTCTCTTTCTTTTTCAACCTAACATCATTCCCGCGGATTTTGAAACTAATACAGCGACCGCTAAAATGGAAAAAGAAATATGGCGGAGCTTTTTTTTTAGTTATTAGTTAATTTAAAACAATTTTTGTTCGATCCATTGCAGATAATGGAGACATTAGGTTATTTATTTGAATTAAATTTAGAGAGTTAAAAGCTATTTTTAATTGTTTTTATTATGCTTTAATTCTGTATCGTTTCTTTTTCTTTATTTTATCTGCTGGGGGGAAAAGGGCTACTTTGGTATAGAGATGCAGCCCTTTTACGTTACCAGCGGACTATTTTCTTACTCCAACGTACAGCGGTGGAAGTGAAAAGGCGATGAGTGATCAAGGCCAGAGGGAATGGAATCCAGACTCCGCCCAACAATCAGAAAATTTATTATTAGAAAAATTGGCGGCTGATGAGCAGATATTTCTTCATGAAGATTAGAATCAGTAATAAATGAAAATTGACTTGGAAAATAATTAACTTTATTTGATTTGTTTCTTTTCTTGTGTGTGTGTGTGTGATTTTTTTTTTTTTTTTTGAGAATTTGTTTTCCTTTCACTTTTTATTCGGTTCCAGTGAAGTTGTCTGTTTTTTTAACATTTTCTTTCTCTTTTCGTAATTCTTTTCTTTTTTTTATTCTCTCTTCATTTAAATCGTTTTACGAAACTTGGTTTGTATAATGTTTTTTGTTTGATCTTTTCTCTCCCTCTTTTTTTCTTTACTCAGATCTGTCTTTATAAGGTTTTCTTCCATTTTCCTTCAATTTTTTTTTTTTTCGATATGTCTTTCTTTTTCGACTTTCTTTCTTTTATCCATTTTAATCTAACGGTTTCTTCGTTTTTTTTACTTTCTTTTTACGATATATTGTTAGCCATTATCTTTTCTCTCTATTTTTAAATATATTTTTATAACATTTTCTTTCTTTCTTTGTCAAATTTTTCCATAAAGTCTTTTTTTACTTTTCTTTTTTCTCTCATCATTTTTCTATAATTTGTTATTCGAAAAAAAAAAGTTCTTTCTTTCTCTTTGTACAACGCTTTCTTTCTTTCTTTCTTTCTTTCTTTCTTTCTTTCTTACTTTTTTCTTTCTTTTTCAATTATTTGTCTAACAGTTTTGTACGTTCGTTTTATTTACAATGTTTTCTTGTTTCTTTTCTCTTTTCATTATTTTTAAATTTGTTTCTTTAAAAATTTCTTTCATTGTTTTCTTAAATATTTTTCTAACTCATTCTTTTTTCTCTTTCTTTCTTAAATATTCGTATAATGTTTCCATATTTGCTTTCTTTATTTTTACTAAATCTTTGTAACGCTTTTATTCTTTCGTTTTATGATATTTTCTTTTTTCTCTCTTTTCATTTTCCTAAAAAATTCAAACATTTCTTTCTTTCTTTCTTTCTTTCTTTCTTTCTTTCTTTCTCTGATCCTATGACGCGCTTGAAAAGTTCTCAGCCTTACTAGGAAATAATGTGATGTTTCATCATTTTGACAGATTTTGAAAAGTGCATCGGGCTGTGAAGGTTCCAGTATTCCATCCGATTCACACACACACACACACACACACACACACACACACACACACACACACACACACATTTGTACGTGTGTGTGTGTGTGTGTGTGTGTGTGTGTGTGTGTGTGTGTGTGTGTGTGTGTGTGTGTGTGTGTGTGTGTGTGTGCTTGTGAGTGTAAGAAATAGGAAATCAGGAAAAAGCAATATTAGCACAGATAGATTAAAAAAGATACGGATAAACTACGGATAGATAGATACGATCATATATATATATATATATATATATATATATATATATCAGTCTACCCATATGTTTTTCGATTTGTTTATATCTATCTATCTATCTATGAACAAAATAAAAAGGAAATTATTCTTTCCCGATGTCTTCGCGTCCTCCGATGGACTTACGAAGACAAATGTAAGTATTTTACTATTTAGCAACAATATATATATATGTCGATACATAAGGAACAGACTGAGATAGATAGATAGATAGATAGATAGATAGATAGATAGATAGACAGACAGACAGACAGACAGACAGACAGACAGACAGTGTTCGTGAATCTTCTAAGTATTGCAGACATTTTTTATTTCGAAATTATCGAATTCGACTTGTTGTTTTGAACATGTAGATCAATAGATAATGAAGAAATTTAGGTATCTAAAATAGCTCTTATTATTCTGGTTAGCAGATATAAGTAGTAGTCAGATATGAATATATGAGTTGACAAAGGAAAATGAAAATAAATCAGTCCCATGAAGGGATGATTGTAAGAAAATAAAAAACTGAATTTTTCGAACGCAAAGAGATGCAAGACATAAGTGAAGAGCGGAAATGTCAACAGAAGAGACATCGAGTCATTAAAAAGTAATATAAAAACGATCAGTTGCTCAAGAAATAAAAGTTAATGGCGGGTACGGAAAAGGAGAGAGACATAAAGAGTCAAGTATTTAGAGGAGGATAAATAAGGAAAGGAATTAGCAGACGATAGTTTTGCTAGGTAGAAATTGGAAGTGGGAGGAGGAGGTGTTGCTGTTCGTTGATTGGCCCAGTATTTATTTTTTCTTTCTGACGTTCTCGGGTTTTATCCCCGCCCATTTCTCTCTTTTTATTTTTAACTTAGTGGCCCTAGGAACCTTCTTTTTTGTTTGTTTTTTACTATGTCATATATGTATATATCACAATAAATAAATCTGAAAGAAAATATTGCATTTTTTACGAGGGAAACAAAAATATAAGCTGGCTAAAGAAACCATATAAAAACCATATAATATATTATTCGAAAATTTAAATTGATTGTTTTGAATGATTCGTTTTCTACGGTTTATCAACCCATTACAGGTTTTTTAAAGTCAGAAAAATTTTAGAATGAGTTTTTTTTTTAAAGATAATAACGCTTTAGTTATACAAGTCTTAATAATTAACCCATAGTTGGTGGGGAGAAGAGATATAGATTAATAACTTTCGCATGTCGTCCCGATTCTTAAATGAAGATCAAACTGAAGTAGTGTCGGGCAACGCATGTTACACAAAGCACAGGCAAAAGACAACAACAACAACAACAACAATAATTATAACTGGAGACACCGTCAGTTGAATTGTGGTATATATGTACGTGTGTATTATTGTACATACATTAAATGGCAGAAACACATGTCAGTCATTCACTCACAACACAGACATACGCAATTACATTACCTCAGTCAGCCAGTTAAGTGCCGTATGTGATACACGTTTGGGTGATCATGTCTCTTTCGAGATCATAACTAACCAGGCAGAAGATTTTCCTGCAGTAGGTTGCCATTTTTTCTACGGTAGAACCAAGGCTATAGAACCAAGGCTATAGAACCTTATCTGTCCTACTCTTCACCCTATACTTAGAGGGAGAAGAGACGGATTAATACCTTTCCCAAGAGTATTTGCGCGTAAGTGAATGCAACGAAATCAACTGGGATTCGAACTCGGCTTTCCGATTTCTCATCGCAACGGATATACGTACATACGGTTGTGTCAAGTAACATGCAGTGGATGATGGACAGAAAAATAACTCTCCTTCTTATAATACATGCTATTGTTTTCGTTTTAATATAATAATAATAATAATAATAATAATAATAATAATAATAATAATAATAATATCTCGAGACAATAACATAACCTTTTGTTACTAGAGATTTGGGAATGTTATCCAAAGGATTTAAGAAATATATAGATAGAATTCCTGGCAACCCTAAAATATGTGAATTACCAAAAAATAATACTCATGGGCACATCTCATAACTTACATAGATTTCATTCCACCATTACACGCTTTCCTGATTGCCTGGGTCCCATCTCCTTTCTGACACCAGAAAATATGTTGTCTCTTGTCGTCTCTGGTTGTTATTTGGGGACTACTCGTACTGCACAAATCAAGAGGAAAATACAATAATAATAATAATAATAATAATATGGATCCAAAATGCAAGTTCTGTGACAAATACCAGGAAATAATAGACCATCTAATCTCAGAATTTTCTGTACTTGCCCCAAGTGAATATAAAAATCGTCACGATAGAGTGGGGCAATATTTACACTGGACAATGTGTAAATACGATGGAAAATATGTAAACAAACAGTGGTATGAACATCGCCCAGCACCAGTTACAGAAACAGAAGATGTCACCATTCTGTAGGATTACACCATCTTTACAGACAGGAAAATTGAAGTAAATAAGCCGGACATTATTGTCAAAAACCAAAACCAAAAACAAAAACAAAAAAAAAAACTTGCCTATTAATTGATATGACTTGTCCAGCGCATTGTAATATAGCAAACAAGGAATTTGAAAAGCTATCAAATCTGAAGACCTGGAAATTGAAAAAAAAAAAATGTGGAAATTGAAAACAAGAATAGTACCAGTGGTAGCAGGTGCACTTGGAATGATAAAAAACAACAACAAAAAAAAAAAAAAAAAAAAAACGGAACCAAACACATTGAAAGAATCCCTATAAATCCCAGCTTAAAAATATGCAAGAATTGTCTTGCTAAGTACAGCTCACACACTAAGAAGTTTGTCCTTGTAACGCTAATGATGTTATGGGAGATTGAAAACCAAATGAAATGTAGCCGTAACAACACACCACTACCTGTCTCAGGTCTCTCCGCAGACTTGCTAGGTAGTGTGACCATAGCAGAAATCGAAATATAATAACAATACTACTACTACTACTACTAATATTAATAATAAAAGATCGCAAATCTACATTAACGATCTCTCCGATGTAATAAGATCCCAAGTAGGCATATACGTTGACAACACCACCCATTTACTCTCGCCTCGATCAAAGATCTGCTGATGCTGACAAAGCTAACCACGCTGCCGAGCTTGAGAAGGACCTCCAATCTGTGGTGGTCTGGGATAAGAAATGGATCGTAAATTTTAATGCTTCCAAAACGAAGCTGCTATCTATTATCCATCATAGACAATCGCTCCTACCCACCATAAGTAGGTTGGTCCACTGTGCAGGGCCCGGGAGTTTTTTCCGTCTGAGTCCATCCTGCGCATATATAAATCTATCATCCGCCCGTGTATTGAATACTGCTGCCACATCTGGTCGGGTGGCCCTGCTATTCACATCGGGGTTCTTAACAAAATCCAACGGAGAATCTGAAATGTGATCGATACCGACTTGGCAGCTCAGCTGCAGTCGCTTTCTCACCGGCCTGACGTGGCTTCCCTGTGCCTCTTCCACAAACACTTTCGCAGCTTCTGCTCCAATGAACTGGTATGTATGAATTTACACTAACTCGCAACCTTTCTCTCAAGTTCTTTTCTCCATCCACTCCACCCCCATTACACCGGTATTCTCATCCGTCTATTACCCATTCTCTGATGTCCACTATAACAAATCCCTCTTTCTCATCACTTTCCCCTATGTAATCTCCTGCGCAGCAGTGACAGTAAAACTACCTTGCTTGGGGTTAAATGATTAAAAACAAATGACAAGTCTCTTGATGGTCAATACTCTTCTAGTACGAAACAAACTGATGTAGAAAAACCCTGCACTCATCAGTGGTTACGTAGTACAAAGTTGAAAGCTAACATCGAGTTTTATTCCTACTGCACTGGACAATTGCTTGCTAACTAGAAATTACCAACTACTCATGCTGAATTGTACTGACCACAATTGCACATTCTGTGACAAATATCCAGGAACAATTGACCATCTTGTATCAGATTTCACAGTGTTCTCGCACTTCCTGCCTGTGGAACTCCCTTCCATATACTTGCTTTCCTGACGGCTACAACCTCCAGGAATTTAAATGCAATGTCAATTCCCATCTCTTATCCACCTGACTCCAGTTCTTTCTACATCACCCCGTGCATATTGTTCTTTTCCTTTATCTCTACCTTCCTAACTGTCTGCGCTCCTGTGTTCCCACCATTCTCTTGCCCTTTTGCGGACATCTCCTGTAACTGGTTCGTCTTTCTTTTTACTCCCCTCCTATCTAAACTTTTACTCTTATGTAGCCTCCTGCACATCAGTGACGGTAACGCCTTGCTTGGGGTGAAACGGTAAAAAAAAAAAAAATCAACTGAATAAAAACTCGGTATGATAGTGTGGGTCTACGGCTATATCGTGTTGAATACAGCGGTTTCCGTCCGATCACGCAAGAATTAATCCTTTATCCGTAATCCACAACATTTCTCTATCTCTTATTCCTTTTTTAGTTACTTCAGCACTAATCTTTAAATATCCGCGTAAGAAAAGTGTCCATTATCCCGAATCCACACCGTTTGATACTCTTTTTGGCACTCTTAAACATTTTTTCATCATAACGGTATCAAACTTAAGATATCCGCGTACAAAAATAGTCCATTATCCATATTCGACACCGTTTTTGTTTCTCTGCCTTACTCCCATTGTTTTTCGTCACAACAGAACCAATATTAAAATCCTCACATACGAAAATAATATATTATCCCTAATCCACACGTATTTCTCTCTTTCTCTTACGCTATCTCTCTTTTACGTTCTCTCACTATCTCCTTATTGTCTCGTCGGCACTAATTTTAAAATAACTGTCGACGAAAGTAGTCCGTTATCCCTAATCCAGACCGTTTCTCTCTTTCTCTCTCTCTCTCTCTCTCTCTCTCTCTCTGACTATTACACTTTTTGTCTCATCTGCGCCAATTTTAAAATATCCCCTCACAAAAATAGTCCATGATCCCCAATCAACTCGTCTCTCTCTCTCTCCCTCTCTCTCTCTCTCTCCATCTATCTATCTATCTATCTATCTCGCTTGTGCTCCTTTTTTTTCATTTTTTTTGTCATACCGGCACCAATTTGAAAATATTCGCCTGTGAAAAAAACCTTTATCCTGAACCCACAGCATTTCTCTCTCTTTCTATCTCTTTTTTTTTTTCTCATATCGGAACCAATCTTTCAATATCCACGTGGGAAAATAGTCCATTATCCCTAAACTACAACCATTTCTCACTTACTTTCTGTCACTTTTACACTTTATTTTCCATCATAACGGTACCAAACTTAAGATGTCCGCGTACGAAAATAGCTCATTATCCCGATTCGACACCATTTTTGTCCTTTTTCCTTACTACTATATTTTTTCGTCAAAACGGCACCAATCTTAAAATACCCGCGTACGAAAAAGTTCGCCAATTATAATAATCTCTTTCTCTTTCTTTCTTTCTTTCTTTCTTTCTTTCTTTCTTTCTTTTGCGACTTTTTTGTGTTGTCGACATCAATCTGAAAATAAACGCGTACGAAAATTATCACATCGGCACCAATCTTTAAATAACTCTCCCTCTCTCACCCCCTCTCTCTCTCTCTCTCTCTCTCTCCACTCTCACTTTTTTTTGTCTTATCGGCACCAATCTTAAAATATATGCATACCAAAATAGTTGTTGGTTGGTTGTTTTTTTTTTTTTTATTGAAAATCAACCTCGGCGGGTCATTTATTGCCAACTAAACTTTATTTATTTATTGCTGATAATACCTTTTTCTTTTCAACAATTTATTGTTGTTTTTATATAAGTTTTGTGTTTAGTAATACTTTTTTCTTTTCGAGTATCAAGATTCATTGGGATTTGTTTTTAAGGGCAGGGTCCCCAAGTCCTACCCTGTTATTTAACCCATAACTGGAGGGAAGGGACGGATTAATACCTTTCCCAATGGTACCAGTGCTTAAGTGAATGCAGGGTATTCAACTCGAATTCGAACTCGGCCCACCAATTTCTCTTTCCGAGCCGATATACACTGCACCACAACGCACATCCGTCACTAAACGCTTACAGCACCTGGTCTTCTCAAGCGGTCATCATCTAAGTACTGACCAGGCTCAACGTTGCTTAACTTCGGTGATCGAGCGAGAACCGGTGTATTCAACGTGATAGGCCGTAAGCCCCCAAAATAGTCCGTTATCCCATAATCCACACTTTTTCACAGTCTCTCTGACTATTACTACACTTTTTGTCACATCGTCACCAATCTTAAAATACCCTCGTGCGAAAATAGTCCATTATCGCAAATCAACACGTCTCTCTCTTTCTCTCTCTCTCTCTCTCTCTCTCTCTTTCTCTCTCTCTCTCAAAAAATCTGTGTAGGGAAAAAGTCCATTATCCCAAATCCACCACGTTTAACACACACACTCTCTCTCTCTCTCTCTCTCTTACTCTTTTTGTTGTCATATCGCCACCAAACTCTGTGTACGAAAATAGTCTTTTATCCCTAAACCATACCATTTGTTTCTCTCAGCCTCTCTTACCATTAATCCAATTTTTACGTCATACTGACATCAATCTTAAAATATCCGCGTCCGAAAATAATCAGTTATCTCTAATTCACACGTCTCTCTCTTTCACTCTCTCTCTCTCTCTCGCACTCCCACTGTCTCTCTTATTTTTTTATCGCACCTTGAAATATCCGCGTACAACAAAAGATCATTATTCTTCATCCACACGTTTTTCTCACTCTCTCACCTGCACTTTTTTTTCATTAGACCGGCAGCAATCTTAAAATATTTGCGCGCTTAAACAATCCATTATTCTTAATCCGCATCGTTTCTCACTCTCAGTCTCTTATTTCTTTTTTATCACGTCGGCAACACAATACTTTTTTTTTCTTAAGATATCCGCGTACGAAAATAGTCCATTATTCCTAAGCCACACGTCTCTCTCTGTCACTGTCTTTCTCTCTCGCTATTACTTCTTTTTTTTTTTGTTACACCTGCACCAATCTTTAAAAAACCGCGTGCAAAAATAGTCCTTTTTCCCTAATCCACATATTCCTCTCTCTCTCTAAATCCTTTTTATCGTCACACCAACACCAATCTTAAATTATCCGCTTGCGAAAATAGTCCAGTATCGCTTATCGTTTCTTACTCTCTCTCTCTTTTACTCCTTTTTTTTTCGTCATATCAGCACCAATCTTAAATTATACGCGTGAGAAAATAGTCCATTATCCTTAATCCACTCCGTTTATCTCTCTCTCTCTCTCTCTCTTACTCTCTCTTCCTCTGATTCCTTTTTATTCATTAAACCGGCAACAATCTTAAATATTGGCGTACTAAAATAGTCAATTATCCATAATCTGCACCATTTTTTCTCTTTCTCACTTTTTTAATCCTTCAAACCGGCACCAATCTTAAAATATCCGCGTACGAATATAGTCTATTACATTTAATCCACCCCGTCTCTCTCTCTCTCTCTCATTACATTTTTTCCATCACACCGGCACTAATATTAAAATATCCACATGCAGAAATAGTCCATTATCCCTAATACGCCCTGTTTTTCTGTCTTTTTATTCCTGTACGCGCAAATACCCTTGGGAAAGTTATTAATCCGTCTATTCCTTCCAGTTATGGGTTAAATAACAGGACCGATTGGGTTCTATAGCCTTGGCTGGCAACCAGTCAACCGCAGAAAGCAATGGCAACCTACTGCGGGATAATCTTCTGCCCAGTCAGTCATGTCTCTTTTAAGACATGATCGCCCAAAGCGTGTATCACGTATGGCACTTAACTGGTTGATTGAAAATAATAGTTGGAAACATGATTAAGGCATCTACTGGGCATAAAGTGGGGGATCTGTTTTATATTGTTATGAAGTAATAAACTGATCCCTCACTAATTATTACGTAATAATATAATACATCTCATCCCCCTTTAGCTATGAGTCAAATAGCAGGACAGATTGGGTTTTATAGCCTTGGTCGGCAACCAATCTACCGCAGAAAGCAATGGCAACCTACTGGGGGATAATCTTCTGCCCAGTCAGTCATGTTTCTTTCGAGACATGATCGCCTAAGCGTGTATCACGTATGGCACTTGACTGACTGACTGACTGACTTCTTTTTTAACCTATTTTGTTCAAGTATGACATTAAAATTGTATATCCGGAAAATATTACAACGCATGTATAAATGTCTCCACACACGTTTGTTGTATTTTAACCCCTTTGTGTTGTTTTCCATTACAATAGGTTTTTTAGGAGCCGTACCATCGTTCATTACGTTTTGATTATTCACAGATATCTTACTCAATAGACTGATGGCAAATTTTGTTTTCCGGTTCTTGTTAAAGTATTTTTAGAAAAAAATCAATTCATCCAATGCATAGCGATAATGCAAAGGGCTACTGGAAGTGAAAGGGAATGAGAAGACACTAGAAGGAAATAGAAACAAGGGATAAACCTCTACTCCTGTTCAAAAAACCAGAGAGAAGCGTGAACCGGACAATAACCGGACAAAATATATGCACACACACACACACACACACACACACACACACACACACACACACACACATATATATATATATAATATATATTCCGGCCAGAAGCAAGTGGATGTGTCTAGCCACACTGATGAGCTGTGATACAGCGAAACAGGTTTGTATGTGAATGAGTAATGTATTATGCTCTCATTACGACTGAGCTCTCTAGAGAAGAAAATTTTAAAAACAAATTCCATTTCTGCGATATATGCGTGACTCTTTAGAAATGAATTGAGTTCTTTCGGTGACTGGCGTACGTATACACTGCTTATATACAACATGTTAAAATTTTCCCTTCTTCGATTCCATGCGCCTATGGCTTAGGAGGTAGCGACTCCAACTGACACCAAATTTGTAGAGTTTTGATCCCGGCTAGAAGCAAGTGGATGTGTCTAGCCACACTGATATATATATATATATATATATATATATATATATATATATATATAATATCAGTCATCCACGTACAAGCCTGTTTCGCTGTATCACAGCTCATCAGTGTGGTTATATATATATATATATATATATATATATATATATATGTTCTACTGGGCGTGAATGAGAAGACTTTAGGAGAAAATGGAAACAAAGGATAGACTTCTACTTCTGTTAAAAATACTGGGACATGCCATGAAGATGGAGGATTTGGAGAACATGCTACTAATAGGCCAGATAGAAGGAAGGAGAGACAGAAGAAACAGCGGGTAACATACCTGACTGGCCTGAGTGGGTGGATGGAAGAATGGACGGTGTAACAGGAGAAAGTGTGCTAAGACCCACCGGGGATAGGGAGACCTGGAAGGCCATGATCGCTTAAGTCCTGAAGGGACAAGGCACTATAAAATATACAAAATAAAAATAGAGAGATCAATGGATATTATCCATAGCAATATGGAAAGGAAGACTCAACATATAACTAAACGGTTATAAATCCAGAATTTATTTCGGCAATGTAAAAAAAGAAAAAGAAAAAAAATTACAAGTGCCTCATTCAGATCGTTGAAAAATAAATAAATATTAACTTCACCCAGAACAGAGGTGAAAAATGCAAGGAATTGAACGGGAATTCGACTACACCGATTTCTCGTTCGGAGTCGATATCCACTGCGCCACAACGCACATCAATAAGAACAGACATACACAAAATAAGAAACTTATACAAGGACAAAAGAAAAAGAGAAGGATAAAAGAATAGAGAGAAAAGGGGGGGGGGGGCAGATGATACACTTACAGTCACAGATATTTGATAACAAAATATTTTAGGAAAAAATTAATATTTTAAAACATTAAAAATAAAACTTTAAAAATTTTCTGCCTTATTCATATTATTAATGAATAAATAAATATTAATTTAACTCAGAAAATCCTAAAAACGGGTTTTTAAAAGAGGAAGTTAACATTGTGTCATTTAAACCGAAATAAAAGAAGAATTGTCTGTTTATTATCGGTATTTCTCAATCTATGACTGTTTTTTCATTAACTAATTCTCTCTCATTCTCTCTCTCAATATCTATCTATCTATCTATATATCTATCTATCTATCTATCTATTAGTCTATTCATTATCTATCTATCTAATTCTGTTCATATCTACCTATCTATCTAATTCTATTCCTATCTACCTATCTATCTAATTCTGTTTCTATCTACCTATCTATCTATCTAATTCTGTTCATATCTATCTATCTATCTATCTATCTAATTCTGTTCATATCTATCTATCTATCTATCTATCTAATTCTGTTCATATCTATCTATCTATCTAATTCTGTTCATATCTATCTATCTATCTATCTAATTCTGTTCATATCTATCTATCTATCTAATTCTGTTCATATCTATCTATCTATCTATCTAATTCATTCATATCTATCTATCTATCTATCTATCTATCTATCTATCTATCTAATTCTGTTCATATCTATCTATCTATCTATCTATCTATCTAATTCTGTTCACTCACTCTATCTAATTCATTCATATCTATCTATCTATCTATCTATCTATCTATCTATCTATCTATCTATCTATCATTCATTCATATCTATCTATCTATCTATCTATCTAATTCATTCATATCTATCTATCTATCTATCTATCTATCTATCTATCTATCTAATTCATTCATATCTATCTATCTATCTATCTATCTATCTATCTATCTATCTATCTATCTAATTTCTATCTATCTATCTATCTAATTCTGTTCCCATCTATCTATCTATCTATCTATCTATCTATCTATCTATCTATCTATCTATCTATCTATCTATCTATCTATCTATCTATCTATCTATCTATCTATCTATCTATCTATCTATCTATCTATCTATCTAAATCTGTTCATATCTATCTATCTATCTATCTATCTATCTATCTATCTATCTATTCTTTCTATCTATCTATCTATCTATCTAAATCTGTTTCTATCTATCTATCTATCTATCTATCTATCTATCTATCTATCTATCTATCTATCTAAATCTGTTCATATCTATCTATCTATCTATCTATCTATCTATCTATCTATCTATCTATCTATCTATCTATCTATCTAAATCTGTTCATATCTATCTATCTATCTATCTATCTATCTATCTATCTATCTATCCATCCAATTTTGTTCATATCTATCTATCCAACTCTGTTTATATCTATCTATACTATTCTGTTCATATCTATCTATATACTAAGAAGAACTGCTCAGCTCGAACTACGCAGCATGCAGGACGAGTGGATCAACAAGAAAGCCGACGAAATCCAGGCGTACGCTGATTTTTACAGCATTACCCAGGGCTGTCTACGGCCACATGTCATCTGGATTGTCCCCCTTCTTGGTTGTGATGGGATCATGCTGATCGCAGACAAGAACCATATCCTGGGCAAAACACTTCCACGGTGTCATAATCGCCCGTCCATGATCACTGAAGAAGCAATCGCCAGGATACTGCAGTTCCCCATCGACCACTCGCTCGTCGACCCCAAAAAACCGAAGAGTTAGTGAAAGCTATCAAGCACCCGTCCAGCGCTAAAGCACCGGGTGCTCGATTCCGGCTAAGATCTTCGCCTCTGGGGCTACCCTCTGACCGAGCGCCTTACGGAGCTGTTCCAATCCTTGTGACACCAAGAAAAGCGCCTCAATTTTCCAACTTTGCAAACGGAAAGGAACAGTAAAGTATGCGACAAATACTATGGCCGACAGCTGAACGCCTTCTACATGGGGTGATTGAGAACGTTGCTGTACATAAATATCAGGACAAAATCCAGACAGGGAGGTACTCGGGCGAGCCCAGATGGAGACCATCCACATCTCACTCATGAGTTCCCAGCTTTGATAGGTCAGCCATGTACACCGCATGGAAGACAACTGCCTCCCAAAGCGTCTCTTCTACGGGGAGCTCAAGGAAATGAAGCGATTCCATGGTGGACAAAAGAAGCGTTTCAAGAATACCCTCAAGACCTTTCTAAAACACGGCAACGTCTTCTCTGAGAAGAAACCGCACAAGACCGCTATACGTGGCGCGCCTCGGTCAAAACATGCACAGCAGACTTCGATGCACAACGCTTCCAATAAGTGCAACAAAATTGACAACTCCGGAAAGACAGGCCAAGCTCCCCTTCCCTGCCAGAAATTCCATTTTCACACTGCAGCAGAAAATTCAGAGCGAACATTGGCCTGATTAGTAATCTTCGCACCCATAATAGGTTTCTCCGTAATGTGTGAAAAAAAAGGTCTTATTCATCATCATCATTATCTAATATCTACCTATATCTATTATCTATCTTTCATTTACACAAACATACACTCACTCTTTCTCACTCTCTCTCTCTCTCTGTGTATCTATCTATTTATCTCTCTCATTCTGTTCATATCTATCTATCTATCTATCTATCTATCTATCTATCTATCTATCTATCTATCTATCTATTCTGTTCATATTCTATTCTATCTATCTATCTATCTATCTATCTATCTATCTATCTATCTATTCTATTCTATTCTATTCATATCTATCTATCTATCTATCTATCTATCTATCTATCTATCTATCTATCTATCTTGTTGAGTTTTGATGATGTGGATTGCCGTATTTGTCGTCTTTCTTTTTCTGTGGTTTCTTGATAAAAAGTATCATGGCAAACAAGTTTATTGTCGTAAAGTGCCCAATATAGAGATTGAGATAGAGCGTTAGTAGGATTAATGTGGTGCCTTCACGAAACTTTGAAGTCGGCATGACTCTGCACAGTCAAGTGAAAAACTTCACATTAATTTTATCTATCTATCTATCTATCTATCTATCTATCTATCTATCTCACACATTATCATTATATATATAAATATATCTCTCTTTCACTCACTCAATCACTCACTGTTTTTCTTTCTTTCTTATATATATATATATTATACTTTAGAAAATGTACAAACTACTACAAAATTGTACATTTTCTTTCGACATTACCATCATAATTATTACCATTATTTTTAATTATTAATTAATTATTACCATCATTATTAACTACCTGACAAGACATTGTTCTTTCAATGTCAAAACAAAATGTACAGTTTTGTAGTAGTTTGTAGTTTCTACATGTTCTAAAGTATAATAGCGAATATTGATTGTTATATTTTTATACTGAGCACTGTTTTAAATTAATCTTTTGAACGTTGCAATTATTTTCTTCGTTCCTTATTCATTTGGATACATGTGTGTGTGTGTGTGTGTGTGTGTGTGTGTGTGTGTGTGTGTGTGTGTGGACAACCCCACTGATACATATCTTTGTTCACAAGGGTCACTTTTTTTTACTTTGATGTGCCCCCCCGCAGTTACGTACATTGACCATAGCAAAATACTCGTAGTGTAATAATGTTTATAATGATGATGAGTGGGAACTGAGGGGCATCATCATCATCATCATCATAATCAGTCCGAAGACCCGGTGTGTTTCTAGGATCCCGGCAATGATCAGTCCGCTACATATATCTGTGTGTAAAGCCGGAGAGATTTTCTTTCATGCTTTTCGTGTCTTGGGCAAGTCGACCTGGCGAAACCCATCCCTCTCTAGAACAAATTACAGGGGGATGGGAAAGGAACTTTCTATTGCATGTATGATTCGCTAAGGTTCCTGACTTAATACCTTGTCACTTTTTTTTAGGCTTTGGTTACTGTACCAAACCAAGAATTTGGAAAAACTTTAATGTCGAATACAATAAGTTATGTCTTCCATACTAAAATATTTCCTGACGCAATCCCTGGCCGGCTCGTGAATCTTGTAGCGAAATCTAATGCTTACAACGCGTTTTAATTAAAACCTCATGATTGGAGTAGATAGACTAAACTATCGCCCGGTTCACACTCCACCCACGTCTATTGAACAGGTGAAGAGGCTCATCCCTTGTTTCCTGTTTAGGATGTGGTTTCCGGTTTTTCTCTTTTTCAATCTTTTCACTCTTTTTAAAAAAAAAATTTTTTTTCAATTGGAGTAGATAGACTAAACTATCACCCGGTTCACACTCCACCCACGTCTATTGAACAGGTGAAGAGGCTCATCCCTTGTTTCCTGTTTAGGATGTAGTTTCCGGTTTTTCTCTTTTCCAATCTTTTCACTCTTACGTAGCCCCCTACGCATCAGTTGCGTTTTCGCCTTGCTTGGGGTGATATGATTAAAAAAAAAAAAAAACTCTTTCCACTTATATCCATGTCTTATATAAATTATAGTTAATATATAAACTAAAAGTATTTTAAAATTGGGGTTACTTTTCAGTCACCCTGTATATCCTATATCGTCCAACTTGAAGGTGCGCGCTGGTCGTGGACATGTGTGCAATCTCCGCCAGGGAAACTCTTCTGCCCTGAGTCTAGGATGTCTTCTACCGAGATCTAGGAGACCAACGTAGACCTTTTCTTTTCTTTTGTGTGTTCGCGCGTCTGCGGATCTGCGCATGTGTAGAAGATTCTGGTTTTTTCTATTTTTCATTATTTTCATGCCTCCTTATACACGCTCCTTATTCATTTTCCTTTTTTTTGTTATTTTTAATTGTTTAATTTAAAATTTGCGTTGTTTTATTATTCGTGTTAACTAATTGATGATACAAATAAAAAAAAAACGTATGGTGGCCACAAATAGCCAAAATTCTGAAACCGGAATAAATAAACCAACTGGAAATAAGACAGCTCAAGATGAAAAGAACAAGAACAACGAGACCAACAACAGTATCAAAGAAAAATCGCTCTCTTGCTGGAATTCCCCTCCCTCGAAGTGTATCATCAACATTAAGGAGTTCCTGGAGAGAGCCAAGAATTTCGAACATCTTATCAAAGGAATTACAGAGAGTTAAGAATATTGTCCGTTTTTTTTTGTCGAAAAGCGTTTGCGCAAAATTTGTCTCCCACAAAAAACTCAGGGATAACATCTTTGAAGTCCCTTGGGGTTAAATCCCAAAGAGTAATCAAAGGTAAAGGTAACTTTATGTGGCATGTATTGTTACCCATGCCTGTTGACTGTGGGACCACCAAAGACTTAATAATTCAAACGGAATATGAGGGCAGGCTAAGGATCATGTATCAGTATACGAGGTTCCTTTGGTCCCCATTTCCAGAAAAGCCTTTGCCAGTCGCTTGTGCGGTTACGGTGAAGGAAAAGAGGAATGGATGTAAAAAGATTGTGAGTAGCCTAATTAAAAAAAGAACATAATTCTTTAAGAAGAAAATATTTTGAAAACATAACAACATCATTACTACGAACTATAAACGCTCGCTTAAAACATCACCATTTTTCTGCAGATCCATTTTTTATGAATCTAACTTATATCTACCTAATATTACAAATCCATCTTCAAAAATGCATTAGAAATATTTTAATGAAACACGTTTATCACATCTTGTTGCATCTCAATGACCAACACAATGGTGACGACAGCATACATTCCTCTCTCTCTCTCTCTCTCCCTCTCTCTCTCACACACACACACACACACACACACACTCTCGCACGCACGCATATGTACGTAAATATAAAAAAATCCAAACAATTACAAAATTATTACGTCTCGTCACATTTCATCGCTATATTTCACTGACCTATACTGAAATCACGTCTATAGACGTGATTTCAGTATAGGTCAGTGAAATTTTTTTTTCTAAACATATGACTCACATGAGTATTTTTTCTAAACATATGACTCACATGAGTCTATATATTGTCTATATTTATTGGTTTTCTTCTAAGCTTTCGACTCACATGAGCCATCTTCAGAGAGTTTGTTTAAACTGAAATATTATAAAATCCACCATCACCGACGATTTTAGTTTGCGTTGACACAAAACTCTGCTTGGTAACGGCAATAGTTACCAAAAATAATAAATGCAGTTCTTAAGTTTGTGATGCGGTTTTATGACGTCACGCCGCGGGATAGCGCGAAATGACAACAAAACCATGTAGTCAAATACAATGTAATATGTTATTTCCTGTTTTAAAGTTGATTTTATTGAGTGTTGGTTGTTTTGATTTGATGTACATGGCCTCCAATATCTGCAGGTTCCTCTTACTGTGTGTATGAGTAAGGATCACCGTATTGTTGACCAAAATTTATCTGATATTACCTACATACTTATGTTTTTCAGAGAAATGTTGTTTAATAGTACTCTGATCAGAAAGATGTAAGTCTACGAGAGAGCGTGGTTGTAGTAAAACCAATGTACTAGGTTTTTGATTAGTATCAGAGATGCAATCTCTGAATGGGCATGTAAATTGGTACACTACATTGGTTTTTTGTAGAGAATTTAGTTTAGTGCTTGTTGGGTTATTATAGACTATGAGGTCAATTGTTTTAAACTTTTTATAATATATATATATATATATATATATATATATATATATATATATATATATTAATGCACGTTTCATTGAATAATATAGACAAGTTTTGTCTATTTTATATAAATTCTTTTTATATCGTCTCATAAGCTTAATAGCATTATCATTAAAAGAAGACAGAAAATCACAATATTGATACATATTTTTTTAATCCTATCTAAACTTTCGGCTTACATAAGCCATTATCAAAGATGCCAATTACATAAAAATATATTAAACAATTCACGGACAAACGATAATGATAATCTACAATTTATTTTACTTTTTAATGCAATCATTATATATTTTATTTTAATTTCATAACTTAATAAATTATTTATGTATTATACTAATAGATGATTTTGATTTAACCAGTTTTTTTTTTTATTAATAACAAAAATTTTCGTCACGTATGTTTTACGTTGAGCACTATTTTAATAATACTAGTCCTCAATGGCTTGGGGAATGAGTATCAGTTAGTTAATTGCCATACGTGATACCGACATGACCGACAGGGCAAAAGATTTACCCGCAGCAGGTTGGCATTACTTTCTGCGGTAGACTGGTTGCCAACAAAGGCTACAGAAGCTAAAATATTCTGCTATTTAACCCATCGCTGGTGGGGGAGACGGCGGATTCATACATTTTCCAAGGATATTTGTGCGTATATGAATGCAACAAATTCAACTGGAATTCGAACACGACTCTCCGATTTCTTGTTCCGAGCCGATATCCACTGCACCACAACGCACGTCTCAAATGAGTACATTCTTTTAGAAATTGTTTGGAGAAATCCGAGGCGCAGGTTAACATTTAGGCAACATTCGGTAGCTGCGCACCCGGGTACTTTCAGCTCAAGTTATTTTTCATTCTTATAAGGGTGGCGTTTTTTTTTTGTTTTTTTTTCGAAGTTGTAGTTGAACTTATTTCTGAGTATGACTAATGCATTTGATAAATTGTTGTGTATCAGATTCTATTTTGTGTTCATATAAAATACATTGATATGCGCACATATATCTAATTACGCCTGCTTGTGTTTGTAGAACTATGAAGACCTCTCAACATATGCACAGGGAAATTATCTCTCCGTACCGAAAAATAAGTGCTCGTTGCGAGCATCTCATCTGCTATCAGGCATTTGATTTGTGCCAGAACACGAATCTATTATTCTTTCTTCTTTCTCTCCCTTTCTATCAGTTTCTCTCATTCTCTTTATCACTTGTTATTATTTCTGTTTTTTTTTTTTATCTCACTCTCTGTAAAATATGAAATAGCCCAACAAGTTTTATATATGAAGCACGGTTAAAGATACATGGATGTGCAGAGGATATCGACTTGGAATGACAAATCAAAAATCCGAGCTCGAATTCCAGTTAAGTTCCTCGCATTCAGTTACGCACAAATACCACAAAATGAGAGATCAGTTTATATATTGATTATAAAAAAGAATTGATCCCCCATTTTATACCCACATTATAACTTCTTATAAACAGTTGGCATATATATTCTTCTTCTATGTTTCCTGTCTCTCCAGGATGTAGGCGATCATGGCTTTCCACGTCTCCCTATCCCTGGTGGCTCTTAGCACGCTTTCTCCTTTTACTCCATGCAACCCTCGTTCTGTCATCCACCTGAATAGGTCCTTCAAATATGTTATCCGTTGCTTTCCCCTGTCCCTTTTTCCCTCTATCTGACCTGTTAGTATCAGGTTCTTCAAGCTCTCTTTCCTCATTGCATGCCCCAGGAACTTCAGCTGTCTCTACCTGATGCTCAGTATTAATTTCCTTTTCGTTTCCATCATTTCTAGGACCTCATCATTGCTCACATATTTTAAATCAATATATATATATATATATATATATATATATATATATTCTAAACATATGCTGTTAAATATAAGAGACAATGAATGTCTATTATGTTTAATCATGAGCCGTTATAAACGTCGTATTTTTGCTTTAATTTCAGTTGAAAATAAAGACAAAAATTCTCCAACATTTGGATAATTATTTATTGGTTTTCTTCTAAGCTTTCAATTATTTTCCAATAATTTCCTTCTTACAACCGATTTTACTTTAGTTTCATTTTTTTAAAGGTTTTTTATCACTTTTTTTATTAAATGTCCCAAGATTTTGATGGCTCTGAAAATAGTTCTAATATATGGTTATATACCATATATTAGAATTATTATATATATAATATATATTAATATATATTATAATATAATATAATATTAATAAACTAAATTTGATATATATATTATATATAATATATTATATATATTAATATATTATATATATTAATATATTATATATATTAATATATAATATAATATAATATAATATAATATTAATAATATATTATATATATAACCATTATATATATAATATATATTAATATATTATATATTATAATTTTAATATAATATAATATATAATATATATTAATATATTGTATATACTAATATATGGTATATAACCAATATATTATGGTCATATACCATATATTAGGGTGTGAATGTATTTATTCGTTCGAGATAGTTGGGTCATTCATGAGTCTATTACGGCAACTATCATGGTCCTGCATTCGGAAGGTGATTAGGTATCATTCTTTGACCAATTATGTTATGACCTAACATATATATATATATATATATATATATATATATATATATATATATATATATATATATATATATATATATATATATATATATATATATATATATATATATATATATATATATATATATACATATATATATATATATATAATATTTATATATACATATATATATATATATATATATATATATATAGAGAGAGAGAGAGAGAGAGAGAGAGAGATTTTGTACCTTTTAAAATATTATAATATCTATAGATTAATATATTTTTAGTGTGTGCTATATTTATTGGATAAAATGCTCAATATCAGAGATAGAGCGAATGTTATTCTAAACATGGAAGTCAACAGTCAAGGGCGACAGACTGTTTCATGTTAAGCGCAATCATCAACATATGTGGCCTGATGATTGCGCTTAGCATGAAACAGTCTGTCGCCTTTGAGTGTTATATATATATATATATATATATATTAATCATTTCACCCCGTGCAAGGCAAAAATGCCACTGATGAGCAGGGGGCTACATAACTGTAAAAAGATTGTTTTAATCATATCACCCCGAGCAAGGCGGTAATGCCACTGATGTGCAGGGGGCTACGTAGGAGTGAAGAGATTGGAAAAGAGAAAACCGGAAACCGCATCCTAAACAGGGAACAAGGGATGAGCCTCTTCACCTGTTCAATAGACGTGGGTGGAGTGTGAACCGGGCGATAGTTTAGTCTAGTTTAATTAGAAAAGAGTGAGGAGTACAAATTAGTTAGAAAGGAGCAATAGAAAGCTGAGAATGTAGGTGCGATGACAGATACATAGGTGGAGAGAAAGGGAAAGATATAGTGGGGAGGAAAGCTATAGTCCAGAGGTTAATAGATGAGTATTGACATTGCATTTAAATTTCTGGAGGTTGTAGCCGTTAGGAAAGCAAGAATACGGGAGCGAGTTCCACAGGCGGGAAGTGCGAGAGAAGAAGCTGCAGGAGTAGAATTGTCGTCTGCATTTGGTTAACCTGACTATGAATGGGTGGGACCCAGTTGCCAGTCTGGTTGCACGAGTAAACACCTGTTGAGGAGGCACCAGTGACTTAAGTTCGTTGGAGTAGAAGCCATGAAAGTATTTATAGAACAGACAAAGGGAGGCCACATTTCGACGATGGGGAAGTGGCTGCAGTCGAGCCGCCAGATCAGTACCTATCACATTACAGACTCTCCTTTGGAGCCTGTCGAGAACACTGAGGAGAACGGCAGGGGCGCCTGACCATAAATGGCAGCAGTACTCCATGCACGGACTGATGGTTGACTTGTATATATGCAGGATGGATTCAGGCGGAAAAATCATCCTGGATCGGCATAGTGACCCACCCTTCAGAGCCAACAGACCTACCTAGGCTTCACCTAACGGATCGTCAGGGCAAGTCGGCTAATAAGGTAGAAACAGAGAGGTAATTTATAGATACTCAAAAATCACATGACTAAAACATAGAAGACACCAAATGCATATGGAGGGGGGATTCATTTTATTGAAACAAAATTGAAAAATGCATTTGGTGTCTTCTATGTTTTAGTCATGTGGTTATTGAGTATCTATAAATTACCGCTTTGTTTCTACCTTATTAGCTGACTTGCCCTGACGATCCGTTAGGTGAAACCTAGGTAGGTCTGTTGGCTCTTACTTAGATTTTTTCTTATTTGTTGCTCTACTATTGAATTGAGCGCTTTAGTGTTAGGGTTCTCGTCTCGAGGCTTTTTTCTTTTCGTATCCAGCAATTTATTGTTAAGGTTTCGTCTCGGGTTTTTATTTTCTTTCTAACGGGTACTCGACGTTTTGTACTTGTACGCCGTTTGTTTCTTTTTTTATCCCCCACCTTTGCCCTAAGAAGAGATTCTCTTCTGGGTGTTCAAGACGATTAAATTATAGTTAAGTTAGCGCCAGTTCTAGCGATTTAGTTTCTTATAATTGGTGTTAGTTTCTGTGTGATTAGTATTATTATTATTCATATATATATATATATATATATATATATATATATATATATATATAATAACAACAATAATAATAATAATAATAATAATAATAATAATAATAATAATTGTTATAATATACTTAAACCCGTCTCGGAAAACCCACCGAGTATAAACGCGAGGGGAAAAAAGGGGAAATAAAAAAAAGAAACAAACTAAGTACTTGAACATACGTCAAAATACTTGTTGAAAAGAAAAAAGCCTCGAGACGAGAACCCTAACACTAAAGCGCTCAGTTCAATAGTAGAGCAACAAATAAGAATAAATCTAAGTAAGAGCCAACGGACCTACCTAGGTTTCACCTAACGGATCGTCAGGGCAAGTAGGTAGGTCTGTTGGCTCTAGGTTAGATTTATACTTATTTCGAATTCGACTCCCTGATTTCTCGTTCCGAGCCGATATCCACTGCGCCACAAGGCACATCCGCCTAGACTATATACCCAGACAAAAATAAACAAATATATTTTACTAAAAATAAAATTAAAAAATAATTTTAGAAATGTAAAATGTTAGCGTCCCAATATTTTCATCGTTTCCTGTCTATGCCTAATTATAATCAACGTCCATCGACAAAAACGTTATATATATATATATATATATATATATATATGTCAATGTGAAGTGAGGAGAAAAGGCAGTAAAAGAAGATAATTCGTGAAAACAGAAGATGATGATTAATCCTGCATTTCGATTTTGAAGATCATAGGTGGCAGCGAAACCGGATGAGATTTCAACATACGAGACGTGTCAGAATAAAGCTACTATCAGAATAGAAGTTACGGTCAAATTTATCTATTTCAACAGTAAAACGATGAGACCTAATTGCCAATCAAGTAGTACGTTTGCATTCATGCTGTCAAGGTCTCAAGGAGAACAGTAATATTTATTTTGAAGATACAACAATGTGGTACAAGGCCAAAAAAAGGGGAATAAGGGAAAGCTGGTTTTCAATCTGTCTTATAACAACTTAGCTAGCCACAGTTACAGACCCGAACATGAAAGAATATTTCTGACACCAAAATAACACATTCTTACTTACTTACCGTTGTTACTACAATCATCATATTACCTTAAGTCTCTATGACCAAGGAGAAGAGTTCATTAGAACAATTGTCGTGAAAATATTTATAGGTAAGACAGTGGGAATCTACGTCAAATCGTGATGCCAGATAAGGGCCGATAACATTGCAGACCCATCTTTGGAATTTTTTGCTGAGAATTTCGAGATATATAGAAGAGCACTAGACCAGATACGGCAGCAATATGATATATCACTGGCATAATTATTTTAAGTGAATAATATTTAGAAAGAATTATTTTCTGATAATGAAGTATTTCATGTGGATAAGTATCTGAGGACTAAAAATCTACAGGGTATGTTTATTTTGTTTATTATAGTACTGAACTCTACCATTTTAATATATATATATATATATATATATATATATATATATATATATATACTGTATTGTATGATGTGATGAATCTTTGTATACATATGACGAGAGCTGGTGTCGGTCGAAGATGGCGCTGTGTCTGATATCAGGGGTAGATAATGCAAGATTTTTTCATTGGTGCGCGTAAAGCTGCAATCTGACGTCGATCGTAGGGAGATGCGTCCTCTTGGGAATTCGTATGGCTCTTGCAAAGAAACCTGTCGCCTCGCAGTCCGGTTATTGCCAGTGATAAATGAATATATATCAGCCAAACAGAATTATCATTCATTTAGTCAGCATTAAATCTGTGGTAAGCTAGCTAAGTGCTTGCACGGCTTTTCACTACTTCCAGCACCTATGCCCCACCCCGTATTTTGATGATTTGGTACGCGTCGGTGTGTAGGGGTCCGAGGTCATTTGGATGGTAACGATTGAGGAACGGGTGCTAGAAGAGGTCTGATCGCTTTATAATGCTTACCCACATACGTGTGCGTTCGGAATATATCCAGCTAGTTTGAACATCTTGTCTCGGACCGGTTGTGCAGCATTGATGAAACTGTAAAAAAATCACACAGAATGGACCCATGCGTGAACGAACACTTTCTTTCTGATGGGAGGCAACGTCAATTGCCATCTCTTATCTGTTATCCCCTTACCACCCATGCTTCTCTTATCCTTTCCCCAACACCATTTGAATCTTGTTCTTCTCTCTTTTTCACTCAACCCTCACGCAACTCTCTTCACACCAGAATTCCAGTTCTTCTCTTGCACATTATCTGACACCCCCTGTAACAGGCTCCTCTTCGTTTTCTCTTTCTCTTCACTCTCCTCCTATGTAATCATTCACTCTCCTCTTATGTAGCCCCATGCGCAGTAGTGGCTGTATTGCCTTGCTTGGGGTGAAATGATAAAAAAGAAAGAAGATTGTGCCCTTTTTCACATTTGCATTCACAGTGACGACTCGGTTAGCCTCACTCTCTACAGTATTCATTTGATTCTTCATTATTTTGGTCTTTTTTCTTCAGGACGTTGGTGATCATATTTCTCCACAATTTCCTGTCTTTTGCAGCTCTTAATGCTTTTTGACTATTTTTTTTATCTCTCTTAAACTTTTTTCCGACAACCATTTACTCAAGCCTGCTAAGCAGTTATGCGTGTGTTTTCTATAGTAAAGCTAAAGTCGGTTCCTAAAGGGATGGTTTCAGATCGTGGATGAGATTAGGGAGAGCGTACAAAGCAGCTAATAGTGCTCTCTAAATAGGATCTTTTGGAAAATAGATGAAACGATGGCATTACTAAATAAGGACACATAGGGAGTACTTTGAAGTGGACCAAGGTACCGCACCTTTTACCTGGGAAATCGATAACAAAAATGGTTCAAGTACAGACTATAGATTTGAAAATAACTAAAGGAAAATAACTTAATATTCTAAGAGATCACACATTCCAAGCTTATTGGTATCTATTTTTTTTTAATCACTTCACCCCAAGCAAGGCGGTATCGCCACTGATGTGCAGGGGGGGGGCAACATAAGAGAGTTAAAGGAGGAGAATGAAGACAAAGACGAACCAGCTACAGGGGGTGAAAGAGAAGAGGCAAGAGACGGATGTGAACACAGGTGTGAGGACAATTGCGAAGGTAGAGAGAAAGGAAAAGAACAAGATACATGGGGTGATGTAGAAAGGACTGGAGTTAAGTGGATAAGAGCTGGGAATTGACTTTGCATTTAAATTCCTGAAGGTTGTAGCCGTCACGAAAGCAAGCATATGGAAGGGAGTTCCACAGGCGGGAAGCGCGAGAAAAAAAGCCGATGGAGTAGAATTGCATTTGGTTGATCTAACTCTAAAGAGGTGGGACCTTGTTGCCGGTCTGGGTGCACGATTAAATTCTTGTGGTTGGGGCAACAGTAACCTAAGCTCGTCATAGCAGAATTTGCATAGCAAATATTTATAGAATAGATAGAGGGAAGCCACATCCCGCCGATGAGAAAGTGGCTGGAGTCGATCTGCCTCTACTAGATGTGGATCTTCCAGCAGCTTATAGTGTTTATATTGAAGAACAACCATGAGTTGCAAAAATGATCGGCGCTTTATACAAGAACGGTAAAAACCTATAAGTTGAGTTAAGTTTAGTCTCAAATTCTTCCTCACAACTATCTTGTCTCGATTAGCGTTCAGCATATCTCTACACATTTTCTGTGCATGTCGAAACAAACTAATTACAAAGATTTGGGCACCCTGACGTGGTGTAATGGTTAGCAAGCGTTTCTTGCTAGGACCTATTAGAATTGAGTAGTGAGTTCGATCCTCACTGGGTACCCCATACTCTCGGCCTTGTGTCACATCTAAGCGGCACTTAAAACATCAACTAAGTACAAAGTTTACAAAAGTTAAATCACCGTACCCCAACGCCACCAAAAATACACGTACATAAAATTTAAACGCAATATCAATCGCTATTTACTTTGTTACAGATCGCTTTCTATTCTATATACTGTTCTCGTTTCTTAGTAATCTTTCTGTTTTCTAGTTCTTCCTCGCCCAGTAACGCTCTGTTGTCTTAGTGGCTTTACTCCCTTGCTTGGAGTGAACTCAATCAAAAAATTATTTATAAGTTTACTGTTAGCCTTTTCCCTGTTCCAACTATCCGTGAGTTCTATGCTAACATTTTAAATAATAATAAAAAACTTTTCTTTACACCTAATGGTGTGTAGGGCAGCGTTTCTGCAATTTCCGTAAGAAACCTTTTTTTTTTTTTTTTTTATGGGGCAGGGTTGTTAGCACTGCGTCTAATCCCCAGACCTGGAGGAAGGTGATTTTCTAAGTGTAACTTAGACGTAACACACGGTCGAAAGTAATGGGTACCCAGTGAGGATCGAACTCACTACTCAGTTATGATGAGACGAGCTTGCTAACCGTTACACCATGCCGAGGTGCCCAACGCTAACATTTTGTTTTCTCGCAATCTCTTCCGGTTCCATGCTTTCTAGTCAACTTTAATGTGCAAAAATTTAAATGCAATTTCAGTCACTGTCTATTGTTCTCATGATTTCTCTTTTCTCTTCCTGCTCATAATTACTGTTTCTGTTCATAATTTTTTCCACACCCATATACTCCTTGTGTCGTAGGGGCTTTATTGCCATACATAAGTTGAAGCCGACTAAAAAAAAAAAACGTTTAGTTCAATCGTTGTGGAACACTCTTCCGGCCACGAGCTTTTCAGCCAAGTTTGTCCGACAAAAATTTAAATGCCATATCAATTCCTATCTACTGTCTTCTTGATTACTCTTCTATTGTTCTTGTTTTCTTTTTTTGTTTATCTTTTGGTCTTCCATACTTTTTCTTGTGTCTTTGTAGCTCCACTTTTTTGCAAGGGATGATGTGATAGAAAACAAATTTTCTGAAATGTAAAAAATAAATCTTTCATATGTCGTTCGGCTGAGATATTCATTATCTTGGCCATGCTTTATTCCGGAGAATTTTCTGACATTATATATATATATATATATATATATATATATATATATAAGAAAAAAGAAAAAGTAACGGTGAAAAACCATACTTTTGATATATATATATATATATATATATATATATATATATATATATATATATATGTCAAAAGCATGGTTTTTCACCGTTACTTTTTCTTTTTTTTTTTATAATCCTATCGCCCCAAGCAAGGCAGTTTACTGCCACTGGTGTGAAAAGGGTTACACAGGAGGAAAGTTATGCGAAAGAGGGACAGGTTATAGGGGATGTTAGGAGGTGAGTAAGAGAAGGATGAGAATACTGATGAGAGTGGAGTGGATGGAGAAAGGAGCATGAGAGAGAGGATGCAAGTCAGTGAGATAGGAAATGACAATTGACTTTACATTTAAATTGTTGGAGATTATAGCTGTCGGGGAAGCAAGTAAACGGAAGAGAATTCCACAGGCGGAAAGTGCAAGAAAAAAAGCTGATGGAGTAGAATTTGAGTTTACAATTTATTGGTTTTACAGTAAAAGGGTGGAACCCAGTTGCTAATTGTTGGGACGCCCGCGCCTATTCGGCTATAATGGACTATTCCATTACTATGTAAAGTAATGGTGGCATCTACGTGAGAGAGTCTGCCGAGCAGCCGTATCGACAAGTCAGTCGTAGACTTCCGGTGACGACCCGGAAGTACCCATTGCTCATACTACGTCTTACGACGGTTGAGACGATTTACCTTTATTCTTGTATTGGATACTAATAACCTTTGTAAATACTATTTCCACGGGATACAACGATTAACCTATTCCTGTTGTTGAGTTATTTATTCTTACTCACGACATAACACTAATCTTGTGGCTCGAGTAAATTCATACATAGGGGCACCGGAGAACTGAATTAATCGGAGCAGAAGCCGTGAAAGTATTTGTAGAAGAGACATAGGGAAGCCATATTGCGCCGGTGATAATGTGACTCTATCTGAGCTGCCAAGTCGGGATTGATCACATTACAGATTCTAGGTCTCCTAGTGGATAGCAGGGGTACCCGATCAGATACGGCAGCAGAATTCAATTGTTGTGTTGTAATAAAATATCCTACACTCACATTTCTGTATGTCGACTTACTAATACAGAGAACCATATATAGTTAGTATCACATTAACCAGCATCATGTTTTGGAGATTAGTAATGTCTTACTAATCTCTGTCTATCCACTTATTTTTTATTTTTATTTTTTTAATCATTTCACCCCGAGCAAGGCAGAAACGCCACTGATGTGCAGGGGGCTACATAAATGTAGAAAGATTAATTAGAAAAGAGTGAGGAGTACAAACTAGTTAGAAAGGAACAATAGAAAGCTGAGAAAGCAGGTGCGATGACAGATACATAGGTGGAGAGAAAGGGAAGGTTATACAGGAGTGGGGAGAGAGCTAGAGTCCAGTGGTTAGTAGATGAGTATTGACTTTGCATTTAAATTTCTGCAGGTTATAGCCGTCACGAAAACAAGAATACGGGAGCGAGTTCCACAGGTATTGTAATAACACTTTTTCTTTCCATCTACTATCATGTTGGCTATGCTATGATATTTGTGTTGTCAACAAATATGTTCCAGATATGGTTTGATAGGTGTGTTTAACTGAGATGAAATTGAGCTCTGTTCAGAGAAATGCAGCGTTAGTCTTCGAGTTAGTTTCGTAGTTGTATGGCCGATATAATTATTTACGAAATAAATATCGCAGCATCATCCACACGCAAAAAAAAAAAATAAAATAAATAAATAAAATAAAAAAAAAAGCAATAGAGGCTTTATTGATAAGAAAAATCCAACGGTCAATTTTATTAACGCTAACAACATGCTTACGGTGTTTGGTACAAAATAATTACACACTACTCTACATATACATAACACAACATACATTCTCTGACACGTAAAATAAGATTCAACCTCGAAAATGCCTAAAAGTATAGCCGAAAGCATTTGGACAATTTTTATATCATGTATATCCTCAAAAGAACGAAATCATAAGATCACATAAAAAATGACATTAAAAAACTTAACTATTCTACCATGTCTGCCATTTTTAATGAAACCTGCATAAAAGAGAGATTGCTGCCCAATAACACTATATATATATATATATATATATATATATATATATATATTGTTACGAGGATGCATTTATATATAAAAATAATATTAATAATGTATAAAAAGTTATAGTAATGGATTCTATTGAGTCCTAAGTGTTATTCCCAAAAAGTTTTAATTCATAAAGTAGTCGTAAAAATAAGGAAATTAAAAATAGAACGTTTTGGAAGGTACTAGAATGATCCAGAATGTTCCAGTAGAATATTCTTTTAAAGTTCTAAAAGTTCTAGAAATATGCAAATTAGGTGGTAGCCCCTATAAAAATAGGTTTTGGGCAGAAAACGGTCATTTGTTACCAGGGTCTGCTGATGTTATCAACTCCGGTTTGATTCAGGAATTTATATCCAGCCAAAAGGATCAATAAGAAGTTGCCGACCAACAAAAACCTGAAAGAGAATCTCATGTAACTATATGGGTAAATATATATTTTGACTCTTTCATTGACCATACTTTATATACTTATTTGAGGATTTCCAAAATGTATAGCTTAACTTTCTAGCCTACTGGGTAAAGAAAGAGATACTGATCAAACCTTCCCTCCCTTCTCTCCTCATAACACTTGTCAGTAGCAAGCTATGTTTCTTGTTTTAAATACAACAAAAATTGTATATTTGTAAACATTTTATTTGTGTTTTGTAAATTAAATATCTGTATGTGATGTTTATCTGTGAGTTCTAATCAATTTTTTACTTTCATTACCCCCAGAACCCGTAACATAAATGGGGACTCGTCCGGGATCTACCGTAACAATATATAACGGACTTTATTTTCATAGAGAGGATATATATATATATTCTAAACATACGCTGTTAAATATAAGAGACAATGAATGTCTATTATGTTTAATCATGAGCCGTTCTAAACGTCGTATTTTTGCTTTAATTTCAGTTGAAAATAAAGACAAAAATTCTCCAACATTTGGATAATTATTTATTGGTTTTCTTCTAAGCTTTCGGCTCACATGAGCCATCTTCAGAGAGATTGTTTAATATATATATATATATATATATATATATATACTTCACTACTCGACGACATAATTATTGCAAAAAATAGAATAATATTGCAGTGTTAAAGAGCAAACTCGTTACAAGAGCTTTTATGTCTGGTAGTAAAGTAATAACTAATAGTAAAGAGGTGAACCGAGCCGACCCTGCCTCGCTATTGTCTCTCTCCAAATGAGCGTGATAGGAGGGATATATATATATATATATATATATATATATATATATATATATATATATATATATATATATAATTATTTAATTACTTACTTTTTGGTCATGATTAAATTAGACCGGTACACAGTTGTATTAAAAAATGTTCAATACAATTATATTGTAGAACGTTTGAATATTTTCCTTTGTAAACAAGTTATTATTTCGTTTACAAATATATATATATATATATATATATATATATATATATATATATATATATAGATATATATATATATATATATATATATATATATATAACTTTTGCTCGCATATGCTACTCAGGCTCCTTTTTATGACTATGAAGCCCACATTTGCTCGCAAACTGAAGGAGCAAGTATAGGAAACCCTCTTGGTCTATACTTCTCTAACTTTTACATGTCTCAATTAGAAAGCACAGTTTTAAAATATTACAATATTTAAGATTAGGTAATATTTACATTATTTACATTGTTCGGACTGTTTTCCTCATCTTTATTGTCATTTTATACACATAGCGCAGTGGATATAGGTGTTGGTTAGTTTCAGTGACTTGATCCAAAAGATTTGTGAGTTCAATACCTGGCTATAGCAGTGGTGAGCAAATAACTTAGAAAGTTGAGTTAAAGGGAGATAACTACATGGCATCTGGGAGTGACTTTGCACATGGAATGAGAATGATATATCACACTTATCGAAATAAATGATTCGTTTCGAAATTTCTAGCACCTGAAGAAGGCTGAAACGTACAACGGTTTAAACGTCGTAAACATGACAATATAAAGATGAGCACAACTGTCGTAATAATACTGAAAGTGTCTGAACTTATAATTTTTTTTTTCTTGAGTATTTACAACAAACGTCTTAAACTATATTTATTAGATTGGTTACTTGCAAGAAGAATTTGGAAAACCGTGCTCAAATGAAGCGGAAGTATAATAACGATTTCAAGTAAAAACCGTTCTTTTCTAACAAAGAGTTATTTTTTGTGGGTATATTTGTTGAATTTTGTCCCAAGTTGTCTACTTCGAAATGCTAAGAATACTCAGCGTTAGGTTATGATCTGTAAGGCTAGTCTGGTAGAACAGTACGACTGAGTTCGAATTCTGCTGGAAGGCGCAAAATTTTATAACAAATTTCCTTCAATATTCATTCCGAGAGATGTAAATAAATACATGGTATCCATAAAGTCCGTGTGCACTTTATAACTTTATTTGTACTTGTGATAGAAATAATCTGCAAAAAATGAGCTTGAACAATTAAACTTAAAAGATAATACAGTGTTTCAAGAAGATGGAGCTCCTTGTCACTTTGCTCTGTGTGTTAGTTTCTAAATCAGGAATTTCCTAACAGATAGATCGGAAGGGGGTGGACCGTTTTATTGGGCTCCACGTTAAACAGATTTGTCTCCATTAGATTTTTTCAAGTGAAAACAATTGTGTATGCAACCAAACGTAGTTCATTTCAAGATTTGGAAGATAAAATAACTAATGTGATTTCAGGCATTACTGTGAATCAGTAAGCATTTTCCGTGAATTGCAAAATAATATTACCCTTTGTATTGCTAATGATAGAAAACATGTAGAAACTGAAATAAAACTTCAATAAAACCTTAAGAATAAAAATTAACTTCTTTCTAATCCTTTTTACAAATTATTTCTATTGCAAATACAAATAAAGTTATAAATTTATAAAGTGCACACGAACTTTATGGGCACTCTCTCTCTCTCTCTCTCTCTCTCTCTCTCTCTCTCTATATATATATATATATATATATATATATATCGTCATCCGTAGACAGATCTGTTTCACTCTATCACAGCTCATCAGTACGGTTAGACTTCGATTGCTTTTAACACAGGATTGAAACCCGACCGAATTGGCGTCAGTCGGCGATTCTACCTCTGAGCTATGGGCGCTCGGTTGAAGGAGACGGATTTTTTAGCGTGTATATTATCATTATACACGCCCAATAGCTGAGAGTGTTCTAATTCATTGAATGAACGATATATATATATATATATATATATATATATATATATATATATATATATATTCAGTCATAAATATCTTTTTATATATATGTATTCAGTCATAAATATCTTTTTTTAATCAATTTAACCAAAGCCATCCGTGGCCAAGACAGACTAAAGTATGTCACAACCCCCCCCCCATATATATATATATATATATATATATATATATATATACAGGGTGTCCATAAAGTCCGTGTGCGCATTAAAAACATTATAACTTTATTTGCATTTATGATAGAAATAAACTGTAAAAAATGTTATAAAATTTAATGTACTTAGTTTTAAGTATAGTTATTGAATAATTCTTTACCTCAAAATTTGCAACAATTTTTAGAAAAGTCAAAAATATGAACTGCAAAATCGTATTTCCCTTTGTATTGCTCGTGATGGAGGACATGTGGAAACTTAAATAAAATTTTCTAATTATTTTTACAAATTATTTCTATCGCAAATACAAATAAAGTTATACATTTTTTAAAGTGCACACTGAATTTATGGACACCCTTTTTACTGCTTGATACTAAATAAATATACTGCTTAATGATAAAAACAGAGCATCTCATCAAATATGAGTATCCATTAAAACAACGTTTAAACAAATAAATTAAAAATATGGTGGAATTAATCCATTTCTTTCTTTGCGCACGAAACAGAGCAGATATATACATATATATATATATATATATATATATATATATATATATATATATATATATATATTTCGAGAATAGGGCAACTTGATGCAGCTTCTGATAATCCCACTTTGAAGTCGTAAAGCAAACCCCTGCCCCGAACGGGATCTCTAGACACTTTTAAAATGTTGTAACACTTTTCCTGCTACAAGGCAATATCTGACTTTTGAACTTATATAGTCCCTGATGATAAACGATGACGTTCGTAAGTACTAGGACAAATTTGGACAATTTTTATACAAATATAATCCGGAAATAAAACGTCTAATCAGAAAATATGAAAAAAGTTCAAAACAAAATATATAAGACTATGTTGTCTCTATCGTTTAACACAAATTGTTAAAAAGAAAAGATGCTGCCAAAATATACGTACTTTATATATATATATATATATATATATATATATATATTTTTTTTTTCTTTTTTTCTTTATATTTTAAACGAGTTATTTCGCTACCTTGGTTTCCACCATAAGTGGTTTCTTCAGGCGATTTTTAATAACTAATAATTAATAGTTATTAAAAATCGCCCGAAGAAACTACTCGTGGTGGGAACCAAGTTAGCGAAATAACTCGTTTAAAAATGAAAAATATTCAAAAGTTCTACAATATAATTGTATAGAACACTTTTTAATACAAATGTGTACTGGTCTAACCCTATTAGGACCAAAAACTAAGTATTAAACCATCGCATCGCTCATTCAGTTATGAATAAGAGCACACTGGCTATTGGGCGTGTATAATGATAATATACGCGCTAAAATGTCTGCCTTCTTCTACCGAGCGCCCATAGCCCAGAGGTAGAATCGCCGACTGACGCCAATTTGGTCGGGTTTCAATCCTGGGTTAAAAAGCAATCGGATTGTAACCGTACTGATGAGCAGTGAAACAGATCTGTCTGCAGATGACTATATATATATATATATATATATATATATATATATATATATATATATATATATATATATATACAAACTTATTTATAAATGGAACTTTGTGTGTATGTCTGTGTGTGTGTGAGAGAGTCCGTTACCTATAGACTCCGAAACGGCTGAACTGATTTTTTTAAAAATTTACACAGTTGTATTATAAGCGTCTGCGAGTGTTCTTAGCTAGGTTTTGTGTCGAGGTACCCCAGATAAATATCGAAAATCGATAGTAAAAAAAAATCGGGTTATTAATCAAATTTGATACACTCATAGACAAAGACATAAGAAACGATATTCAGAAGTTTGAAGTTTGAAGTTCTTACAATAGTGCAGAAAATCGATAATGTATATATATATATATAAAAGGCAAGATGTTTTTGTGTGTGTCTGTTTATCTGCCTGTATGTCTGTATTTTTTTCAGCCCTTTTATTTTAGTTTTTGCTTCGGGTTTGGCTCTAAGTAGGTATAATTGTAGTTCTTAGTCTCAGGCATAATACCATTTACTCAGAGGACTTATTTAGCTTTTAAAATTCAGTTTACGACGAAAAAAACTTATTTGATATCGATATCAGGAAATCAAAATTTGACTTACATCCATTCATTTTTCTTTCAGTCTACAATTTCGCTTTAACTGGAAACAACTATTGCTTTTTTATCTTTCTTGCCAACGGCGAAAGAGTCTGAGCTCCAGGACCATGGATTAGTTTTAAAGCTTTCATTACACCCCGAGTAACTCCGGGCTATACTGCTAGTATGGAAGATCGTGGCCTAGGGGTAGAATCGCTGACTGATGCCAGTTCGGTCGGGTTTCAATCCTGGGTTAGGAAGCGACTGGAGTCTAAGCCGTACTGATGAGCTGTAATACAGCGAAACAGATCTGTCTGCGGATGACTATAGTATATATATATATGATTGATGTATGTTTGGCCAGCAACATTTCTTTTAAACATTTCACTAGGAGAATTTTATTAAATTTTTTGGGGGATTTTAACACATTACTTACATGTTTACGTTTGGTAGCAATGAGGGAATGCAATATTGTCGGTTGTCCAAAACGCGTTCGGCAATGGACGAAATGGACAGTTTATGTATTCCCTGACTCCCACAAAACAGAAAAAACTGTAAGAATGATGGAAAAAATTACGTTTACCTTGTCCGTCATATTTAACGAAATATAGAGAGGACGCGAGAAATTGGAGAGCTAATTTCGAATTCCAGTGGAATTCGTTGCATTCACTTGGGATAGGTATTAATCCGTCTTAATCTTCTGAAAGGTCCCATTTATTAACTTGATGAATATTGCCATAATCCTTGCCTTCAGTTTATCTTTGGTGTTACAAAGAGTTTTGTTGGCTTTTCACTAAACTGCGACCCACACAGAGGAAATCAGCGGAAACCATATCTAAAAGGCCTGAGCAGGTGGATGACAGAACTGAGGCTGAGAGACGTTACAGGAGAAAGCGTGCTAAGAGCCACCAGGGATAGGGAGACGCGGAAGGCCATGATTGCCTACGTCCTGAAGGAACAAGGTACTTAAAAGAAGAAAGAAGAAGCGACCCACACATAATAATCAAGGGGTTGCAGTCTGGAGAGTTAGGTGGCCTGATATACAGGGTGATGTGGTCGCAGAAATTGTCTGACAGCCATGACTAGATTCTCTTGCTTGTGTAGCGTGTTGCAGAATCTTGTTACAAGATATAGAGTCTGTCATCAGCCACTCTCCGGACCCAAAGCAGCACTAACTCCTCAAGGCACTTACTGTAAGCCTCTGCGTTGAGTCTGAAGTCTTGTGGAAAGATCAATGGCGGTATAACGTCGCCATCACTAGTGGTCACTCCAAATATCATAGACTGGACATATCGTCCAATTCTTTCCGTATTTTGCCGTTTCCTTAGATTGAAAACCAAATACCCTGAAACGTTTCTATTGGCGCTACCGTGAATGTCGTGTAGTACAGCATATCGTTTCCAAATCTCTAGCGGAGCGATTTGTGACATGGCGATCTTTTTCTCACAGATGCCCAACTTGTGTTACTATAGTGTCCAGTCAACAAAATAAAAAACAGCACGCATGCGCGGAATTAAAAATAAGAAACGGTGACAATTTACACATCTACACCATATAAATTCACACACACACACACACTTATATATATATATATATATATATATATATATATATATATATATGTATATATATATATATTCAAATGTTATATATATATTATATTTTCTCGGACCAAATACTATATTTTATATACATATATATATTAAATATATATATTAAATATTAAATGTTAAAATATTAAATATTATATTAATGAACAATAAATATAAAATAAATATATTATCCTAAAACGGTGCTCGATGTAATATAAGAGAACTATAAAATATATATTAATAAACATAGGCATTATCCTATGTCTATAGCATATATTCACACACACACACACACACACACACACACACACACACAAATGTATATATATATATATATATATATATATATATATATATATATATATATTATAGCTCTGTTATATTACATTGAGCACCGTTTTATAAACACCAGAAATATATTTATATATGTGTGTGCACATGTGCGTATACACACACACACACACACACACACACACACACATATATATATATATATATATATATATTATATTCATATTTTTCTGTAAATGTTTTCAAGACTTATTTTCCCAAGGAACTGTGATCTTGTACCAGGCGTAGAGATGGTACGTCATATATCAATACGGCTCTTCATAACAGGGATCATAATACATCTACAGCATATAAATTATTAAGCTCTAAATAAGGCGGTATGTTCCAGCGGTCAAAGGTTATCGTATGAAAGTGGACTTAATCGTTTCAATGGTCAAATGAGCAATTACTTCGCACTCGAAAGACCGGTCACAGCAACTGACCTGGACAGAACAATAAATAAATAAAACAAAAAAGTAAAACTCACACATATGTATTAATAGAGTTAACATAAATATTTTCTTTTTTTTTTTTTTTTTTTTTTTTGTAAGCCACATTGGAGAATTTGCTCTGTTTATAGTAAGAATCGCTGTCAGTGTGTCGGTTATCGGTACAGAAACCAGGAATCTACAAAGCGAGTACAAATTCCAGCCAATCAATCGATTACTTTCGAAAAGCAAGAATCCATCCATTCTCTCGATAATTATAAATAATGAACGGTATAAATCCATCCAATCTCACCCTAATTATGAATCATGTGGGTAATGATTCCATCCAATTTCACTCTAATATGAGTCATGAAAGGCATGAATCCATCCAATCTCACCCTAATGCATCTGATATCCCCTTAATTATGAATCATGAGAGGCATGAAATCACACGATCTTACACTAATTGTGAATAATTAAAGGCATGAATCCACCCGATCTAACACTAATAATGAATGATGTGAGGCATGGACCTATTTCTTCTCCCCCAGTTATGGACCATAAGAGGCATGAATCCACCAGATGTCGACTTAATTATGAACTATGAGAGGCGTGCATCCACTCAATGTCAGCGTAATTATGAATTATGAAAGGCGTGGATTTATCCGATCTCATCTTAATTACGGATAATGAGTCATGAATCCACGCTAATTAATGAATCATGAAAGGCATGGAACCACCCGATCGCACACTAGTTATGTCATGAAAAGCTTGTATCCCTCTGATCTCATAATAATTGTGAATAATAAAAAGGCATGAATCCACCTAATCTAACACTAATAATGAATAATGTGAGGCATGAACTTATTTCTTCTCTCGCAGTTATGAACCATGAGAGGCGTGATTCCACCCGACGTCAACGTAATTATAAATAATAAAAGGCAGGAAACTATCATATCTCACCCTAATTATGAATCATAAGGATCATGAATCCATCCGATTTCACCCTAATTATGATTCATGAAAGGGTTGCATCCACCCGATATCACCCTAATTATGAATCGTGAAAAGCATGAATCCATCCAATCTCTCCCTAAGAATCCGATGTCAACGTAATTATAAATAATAAAAGGCAGGAAACTATCATATCTCACCCTAATTATCAATCATAAGGATCATGAATCCATTCGAGTTTACCCTAATTATAAATTATGAAATTGTTGCATCCACCCGATATCACCCTACTTATTTATCGTGAAAGGCATGAATCCATCCAAGCTCACCCTAATCATGAAAGGCATGAATCCACCCGATGTCAACGTAATTATGAATAATAAAAGCAGGAATCTATATTATCTCACCCTAATTATGAATCATAAGGCTCAGGAATCCATTCGATTTCACCCCAAGTATAAATCATGAGTAGGTTGCATCCACCCGATCTCACCCTAATTATGAAGCATGAGTCATGAATCCATCTGATCTCACCCTAATTATGAACCATGAAAGGCATGAAACCACCCAATCTAACACTAATATAAGCCATAAAAGGCATGGAATATTCCAACCTCATACTAATTATGAACCATGAAAGGCATGAAACCACCCAATCTAACACTAATATAAGCCATAAAAGGCATGGAATATTCCAACCTCATACTAATTATGAATCATGGAAAGCATGAAACCACCCGATCTAACACTAAAAGTCATAAAAGGAATGCATCTATTCGCTCTCACCTTAGTAATGTATCATGGAAATCATGAACCCATTCGATCGCACCCAAATTATGATCCATCGGAGACAAGAAACCACCCAATCTCACCCTAATTATGTGTCATGAAATTGTCTTGCCAGCTGGACCGAGTGTACGACAAACTAAAGGAGTATCCTGCTTTGGTCACTCGAGGTCGGAATTTGCGACAAGGCGAGGCACACATTGCCAGGTAAAGGTCAAATAGACGGACGGTGTTGAGACTCTTCCACATCCACCATTCAACTCCAGTACTGCTACGAGTCATTATTCCACTCAATACCACACTTCGCGACCAGCAATTTTACTGAAATGAAGAAAGCTTATTGTATTAAAGCCAGTGAAGTGGTATCTGGGACAGATTCGGGTGTTGGTTTATCGCTGACAAAAAATCGTCGAGAACAGGGGTCACCAAACAATGAGAGAATGATGAGCGCAGGTCAGATAACCGTTTCATTCAATAAAATACACTGAGTATGCACAAAAATAACGATAGCAAACATATTTATTTACCAAAAAGTTATCAAAGAAGGCGACATTAGCAATAAAATATTTATATCACACCCAGTGCGCACATTTACGAATCTCACAAAGCAAGCAACTGAAAAGGTTTGTGAGATTTGTGCAACTGGCGTTTACCTCTTAAGATATAATCAATATTGGCTTTGGAATTGCTATATTCAACCAAAAGAATTGCTTTCAGATGTTCATCAGTCAACCTTGTTCAATGTACCGACTTTACAGTTTTTGAAAAAGTCACAGACATAAGTTGTTTGAAACATTGATGGAAATTTTTTCAGCTTTAAAAAATTCATCATTTGCTAAACAGCGATACCATCAGATTTTCTTGTTAACGTTACCATCCAAAACCCATATTTCTACTTACATTTCAGCACATTTTTGGACCTTAAAATTGTAAAGTGGCGAGTAATGATTTTTTGTTACAATCAAATTTTAGTTCAAGAAAATAATATTGATCGAGTTGGTATGACTTATGTTTGAGTAATGGTTAGTATTTTACTCTTCTAATGATCTAATTAGCTCGAAATTAAAAAAAAAAACGAAAGAAAAGATTCAGCACTTGTAGCATTTATTTATACCAGGTATCAGCAAACTGTTTTCACAGAGGGAGCGATAACTGAGAGAATGATGTGCGCAGGTCAGATAACCATTTTGTTCGATACAATACACTGAATATACAACAAATAAAAACAACAAAAACATTTATTTACCAACAAGTTATCAAAGAAAGTGACATTAGTAATAGAAAAATTATATCACATTCAGTGTGCACATATACGAATCTCACAACGTAAGCAGCTGAAAAAATTAGTGAGATTTGTGCAACTGGCGTTTATCTCTTAAGATATAATCGATATTGGCTTTGGAATTGCTACATCCAACCAAGAGAATTGCTTTCAGATGTTCATCATTCAACTATGATGTGCTGAATTTACATACTTAAATTTTGAAAATGTTTGCTCACAGACGTAAGTTTTTCCAAACACTGATGCCACACCAAAGGCAAATCTCTTCGACTTCTCACTAGGGCAGCCAGTTAATTGCCATGCGTGATACACGCTTAGGCAATCATGTCTCAAAAGAGACTTGACTGACTAGGCAAAAAATTTTCCCGCAGTAGGTTGCCGTTACTTTCTGCGGTAGACCGGTTGCCAACCAAGGTTATAGAACACAATCTATCCTGCTATTCAACCTATAGCTGGTGGGAAAAAAGATAAATTAATACCTTTCCCATAGGTATTTGTGCGAAAGAGAATGAAACGAATTTGATTGGAATTCGAGACAAGCTTGCTAACCATTACACCACCTTGAGGTGCCCCAAAATGTTATAAGTGAAACTACTTGACAAAATCTAGGCGTTATTTTGTTGCTACAGTTGAAAATAATATCCTCCCTACTATAGTAAAGACCGTTATATATATATATCCATCTTGTCACGTTCATAGAGGGAGAGACAATAGCGAGGTAGTGTCGGCTCAATTCTTTCTCTTTACTACCAGTTATGAAAGCTCTTGCTGCGTGTTTTCTCTTTAACAGTAACTTATTTTATTTTTTTCTAACACTCATGTTGCCTAGTAGTGAAGAATATATATCCTCCCTATTATAATAAAAACCTTTGTGTATATATATATATATATATATATATATATATATATGTCTGCATGTGATAATCCAACAAGATCAACTTAATATAAAATATTAAGTTTTATATCTCTATAGAGAGTTCAATTGATGTTATTCAGAGCAATATGATATTTATAAAGAAAAACTCAACACGTCATTCTAAATGACGTGTTGAGTTTTTCTTTATATATATATATATATATATATATATATATATATATATATATATAATCCTCTCAAATCTTTTGCTGTCATTTTTTACTTTGGGGGTACACTCGTTCTGTTATATTGTCAATTAAATTTTGATGGGTTCTTGAAGTTATTTTAAAAAATGTTTCAAATTTTTAACTAAACCATGAAATCAGAACTTGATGGTGGCCTTTCATTATCGCTTCTCTTGTAAACATTTTATGCTTAAAAATTTCACGAGTAACCTTAGATAGATGAAAAGGAACATTCAGTCAGTTAAGTGCCATACGTGATACACGCTTGGGCGATCATGCCTCGAAAGAGACATGACTGACTGGGCAGAAGATTATCCCGCAGTAGGTTGCCATTGCTTTCTGCGGTAGACTGGTTGCCGACCAAGTCTACAGAACCCAATCTTGGCTTCCTTATTTCTCGTTGCGAGCTGATAGCCACTGCACCACGACGCACATAGCATTGTCGTCCATAAATACACACTTGACCTTGAAACTGCGAGGCTGAGACTCATTCAAATAATTTTTGTTCGTAAAATCACAATAGTTATCACTGTTCATATTAACTGCTTCATTGCCTTTGAATGGTCCAATAAGGGTTTTGCTGGAATATTCCAGCCCATATCATCACATTGCCACTCCTTGCAGCTCTCTTTTACCCACGGGTACATCTGTATCTGATAAAATCCACCCTGTCTATCGAGTTTTACCCGAGATTCGTCCATGAAAATTACTTTAGAAAAATCAATTTTCATGTATTTTGACGCTTTGAAAATATCAGGTCGGTGCAAATTTTTTTGCCGGTTTGTAAAAAGGGCATTTTAAATCTTTGTAATTTATTTTATGCATATTGTTATTACTTAAACATATCACCATGATTAATTTATAACTTTTTCTTTCAGATTATTAAAGCATCATTCATATTTTTCTACAATATTCTAACCCATGTTCTTGGGGTAAAATAATTTAAAAGAAATTTTTTCTGTTTAGCTAAGAAAGACATTTTTAACGTAATGCTTTGTCTATCCGATCAAATTGCTGGCTATAATCGTTGGCAAAGATTCTCCTTTTTCTGTACATTAGGTCGGTGCAAGAGTTTTTGCTGGTTTGTAAAAGGGGCATTTTAAATCATTTTAATTTATTTTATGCATATTGTTATTACTTAATATCACCATGAACAATTTATAACTTTTTCTTTTAGATTATTAAAGCATCATTCACATTTTTCAGCAATATTCTCACCCATGTTCTCCAGAGAAACTGCGACAACATATTTCTTGTTGCGAATGTTTAGATTAATATATATATATATATATATATATATATATATAGAGAGAGAGAGAGAGAGAGAGAGATCTTTCCACCAGAGGTCTACGTACACAGCTCTACTACGATTATTGACTACGCCTACGTCTCAGGATACTGCGTACGAAGATTACGTCTACGTACTAGATTGACCTACCCGGTTACATTTGACTTAACGACTAAACTACCCCGTATTGATATATATCAGGTCGGCGCAAAAGTTTTTGCCGGTTTGTAAAAAGTTTATTTTAAATCATTGCAATTTATTTTGTGCATATTGTTATTACTTAAACATATCACCATGATTAATTTATAACTTTTTCTTTTAGATTATTAAAGCATCATTCACATTTTTCTGCAATATTCTCACCCATGTTCTTTCCATTTAAAGAACACATTAGGCATGCTCTGCTCTATGAGTTTCATAGAGGTTCCAATGTAAATGCAGCAACACGATCTATTCAGGATGCTTATGGAATTGATGCAGTGAAAGAAAGAAGTTGTAGGTGGTGGTTTTACCGTTTTCGGAAAGGAAAATTTCAGTTTGAAAGATGAGGCTAGAGGTGGTCACCCACCAAAAAATTGATTCAGATGTGTTGAATGCCGCTGTTGCTCAAAGCCCTACGGTAACCCCAAGAGAACTCGCGCACCAATTTAATGTATCCCATACAACTGCATCACGCCAACTTAAAAGAATGGGGAAGGTTTCAGTATTCGGAAAATGGGTCCTGCACGAACTGTCTCCAGAGAACCTGCGACAAAGCCATTCTTGTTGCGAATCTTTGCTTTCACGACACCTTCAGACACCATTTTTGGGTAGTCTTGTCACAGGTGATGAGAAGTGCCATCTTGCACCATCCTACATATTTTCCCCACCTAACTCACTCGGATTATCACTTATTTCGATGATTGCAAAACCATTTAGATGGCTTTACGTTAATTTCACGAGAGGAGATTGAACATGTGTTATATTCATATTTCACATCAAAACCTAAAGAATTTTACAAGTGAGGCATTTATAAGCTCGTTGACATATGGAATCAAGTTATAGAGTTAAGGTCGTTATTGTTATGAATAAAGATTTTCAAAAACACACAGTTTTTTATTTTCAAGATGAAAGTTTAAATCAGCCAAACCTTTTGCACCGACCTGATATTTGTCTTACTGAAAGGAATTTTTTTTTTAACCGTATCACCCCGAGCAAGGCGGTAACGCCACTGATGTGCAAGGGGCTACGTAATAGTGAAAAGATTGGAAAAGAGAAAGCCGGAAACCACATCCTAAACAGGAAACAAGGGATGAGTCTCTTAACCTGTTCAATAGACGTGGGTGGAGTGTGAACCTGGCGATAGTTTAGTCTGTCTACTCCAATTATTGCCTCGGAGATTTCTTGACAAATTCCAATTTGTGAACTATTCCCTACCTTTTGTCCTTCTTGGATGCTTCAATTCCAGCCTGTTCAAAGATCTGGGCACTGGTCAAAATTGGTTTCGATATAACTCGCTTTAGTTTAAGCTTCACTTGAGAAGTCAGTCAGTTAAGGGCCATACGTGATACACGCTTTGGGCGATCAGGTTTCGAAAGAGACCTGGCTGACTGGGAAGAAGATTGTCCGCAGTAGGTTGCCATTGCTTTCTGCAGTAGACTGGTTGCCAGCCAAGGCTATAGAACCCAATCTGTTTTGTTATTTAACCCATAACTGGAGGGAAGAGACGAATTAATATCTTTCCCAAGGGTATTTGTGCGTAAGTTAATGCAAGGAATTCAACTGGAATTCGAGCCGAGTTTGAATTCCAGTTGAATTCATTGCATTCACTTACGCACAAATATCCTTAGAAGACAAATTCTTAAAGCCTTATCCTTTGCTTCTCGTTCTCAAATTAGTTATATTTTTCAATTTAGTTCTTAATCTAATTATATTTTTGTTGTGGAGTAGTTTTCGCACGGAAGGTTATAATCGTGATATGTCGGTTGCTAATCTACTTAACGTACCCAAAATGTTAGGAACTTGGTAATCTTCCACTGAATGCTGACTCCTTAGTATTCGGCTAACTGCCAACTAATATCAACTGCCTAGTAGTTCTATTGAACTTCAATAGAAGTCTAAAGAACTCCTTTGAACTTCCCAAGAACTTCCTGTTAACTCTTATTAATATAGGAGGGAGAGGCCATTATCTGAGAAATACGTGTGTTTCCCGATAACAATTTTCAACTTTATCGTTTGATGATCTTTGCGAAGTTCCTTTCGTGTTTTCATTGAGGACATTTCCTCACCCAATAAATTTATTAGATTTTATTTATCAGCATTTGTTAGGTCTTTTCTGTTATTCATGTTTCAACTAGCAGTATAGCCCGGCGTTGCTCGGGTGTAATGAAAGCTTTAAAATTAATCCATGGTCCTGGAGCTCAGGCTCTTTGGACGTTGGCACGAAAGACTAAAAAGCAATAGTTGTTTGCATTTAAAGCGAAACCGTAGACTGAAAGAAAAATGAAGTCAGATTTGATTTCCTGGTATCGATATCAAATAAGTTTTTTTCGTCGTAAACTGAATTTTGAAGGCTAAATAAGTCCTCTGAGTAAATGGTATCATGGCTGAGACTAAGACCTACAATTATACCTACTTAGAAAACTAAAAACTAAAAGAAAAGAGCTGAAAAAATACAGACATACAGGCAGATAAACAGACATACACACAAACATCCTGCCTTATATATATATATATATATATATATATATATATATATATATATATATTATCGATTTTCTGCACTATTGTAAGAACCGCAACCTTGAAACTTCTGAATATCGTTTCTTATGTCTTTGTTTATGAGTGTATCAAATTTGATTAAAATCGGACCACTCCTTCTATAACCCGATTTTTTCAATTATCGATTTTCGATATTTATCCGGGGTACCACGACACTAAACCTAGCTAAGAATACTCGCAGACGCTTATAGTACAACTGTGTAAATTTTCAAAAAAATCTGTTCAGCCGTTTCGGAGTCTATAGGTAACGGGGACACACACACACACACACACACAGACACACACACACATACACACAGACAGACAAAGTTCTATTTATAAAATAAATTTATATATGAATTGTGGAAAAAATGAAAAAATGTTTTTTATTAGATTGCTGATATCTTAGACTCATATTAGTCTAATCTTAAAATTAGACTAGTCTAATCTTCAGATTGCAGTTTTTATGATAAATCCAATAACTAGTAAAAAAAATAATGATGTCGAAACTACATTTTTTTTATAACCATATCGCCCCAAGCAAGGCATTTTGCTGCCATTGTTTTTCAGGGGGTTACATAGTGACAGGTTATATTGGGTGTCAGAAAGTGGATAAGAGAAGTATGAGAATACTGATGAGAATGGTGTGGACGGAGAAAAGAACCATAAGAGAGAGGATGCAGTTTAGTGAGATAGGAAATGACTATTGACTTTACATTTAAATTCTTGGAAATTATAGCTGTCGGGAAAACAAGTAAATGGAAGTGAATTCCACAGGCGAGAAGTGCGAGAAAAGAAGCTGCTGGAGTAGAATTTGCGTTTACAATTTATTGGTTTCACAGTAAAAGGGTGGGACCTAGTTGCTAATCTTGTAGCTCGAGTAAATTTATATATAGGAGGCACCAGTGAGCTAAATAAATATTTGACTCAAATTTTGTTTTAATTTCTAAATTAATCATATTAGAATTTGACAATTTTTTAAAAGCAAATTCGAGCTATTGAGATTTATGGGTAATAACTTCAGGCGGATTGTATTCACGAAAACACGGACATTAGTGACCAGCTATGTTTCAACCAATTTTTATTTTTATTTTTAATCATTTCACCCCAAGCAAGGCAAGACGACCATTAGTGCACAGGGAGTTACAATGAGAGAGAGAGAGAGAGAGAGAGAGAGAGAGAGAGAGAGAGAGAGAGAGAGAACTTGGTACAGCATGTATTGAAGAAATAATAAAAGATGAATGAAATTCAAGAAGATAGAAGATGGTAATTGACGTTGCATTTCGTTTTTGGAAGATTATAGCTATTAGGTAGCAAGTAAATGGAATGGAGTTCTAGACGCGGGAAGTGCGAGAAAAGAAACAGTTCGAGTAGAAGTGGCGGTTGCGTTTAACTATTTTAATAGTAAAAAGGTGGGACATAGATGCCAACCGAGTAGCGCACTTAAATTTAGTTGCCATGAAAATATTTGTAGAAAAGACAGAGAGAAGCCACGTTATGTCGGTGAGAAAGTGAATGCAACCAAGATGCCAGGTCAGGACCGATTACATTGCAGATGCTTCTTTGGATTTTGTTGAGAACCCCAAGATGAATAATAAGAGAACCCAAACAGAGATAGCAACAGTATTCAATGCACAGACGAATCATAGATTTATAAATGTGCAAGATGGTTTCTGAGGAGAAAAATGTTCTGACCGGACATAGTGACTCAATCTTCCTAGCAGTAGTTGTAGCTATGGATTCGATGTCACTTAGTTAATTGCTATAGGTGATATACGCTTGGACGATCATATCTTTTTCAAGACATGACTGGCTAGGCAGAAGATTTTCCCTCACTAGGTTGCCATTAATTTTCGTGGTAGCCCGTTTGCCAGCCAAGGCTATAGAACCCAATACCCTGCTGTTCAATCCATAGCTAGAGAGAGAGGAGATGGATTAATACCTTTCCCAATGGTATTTGTGTGTAAATGAATGCAACGAATCCAACTGGAATTTTTATGCTAAAACGAAAAAATAAATCAAATTAGTAAAAGAATTCTGGCTAGATTAGAATCTCTGAATGGAAAATAAGCGACGAAGAGATATATCCACAATCACTGGAGGGTACAATTTTATCAGTATAGTATAATTAACTTACACTTTAAGTAGAATGCACAGACCCTAAATAAATCCTCAGAAATAGCAAAGACAGAAGGACTAAATACTACATTAATTTTTAGAAAAAACCGGAGGAGTGATACTTTGAGCTGATTTGAGGCAGAGTTCAGAGTGCACCTTCCGCTCACTTATAAAGCGACAGATAGTACATTAATTTTTAGAAAAAACCTGAGGAGTGATACTTTGATTCGGAGAAATAGTACACATAGCTATGACATTAATTTTTGGTAAAAGCTGAGAGAGTGCTATTTTGATTCGAGGTGAAATGCACAGATACTGCATTAAACCTTGTCAACAATGAAAAGGCGATATTTTGATTCGAAGTGATCAGATATTAAGCAGGTGTTAATTTTGACGTTATTATGCTAGCAACCAAAAGTACCAAATACAGGTGGGGGTGTTAAAATCAAGCAGGTACGAAAATTCAAATATCTGGGAAGTGTTCTAACTGAAGACGGAAAGTGCGACACAGAGATCCAAAGGCGAATTGGCATGGCGAAAGACGCGTTCCAGAAGCTGAGTAAACTATTAAGACACAGGAAACCTTCACTAGAAACAAAGAAGAGAGTACTGGATTGTTATGTGATGTCAGTTCTTCAATATGGCAACAAATGTTGGACAATATCAACAAAAATGAAGGGAAAACTTGAAGCAGCTGAAATGTGGTTCTACAGAAGGATGCTGCAGATATCGTGAACCGAGCATGTGAGCAATGACGAGGTTTTGAAAATGATGGAAACGAAAAGGAAATTAATATTGAGCATCAGGGAGAGACAACTGAAGTTCCTGGGACATGCAATGAGGAAGGAGGGCTTGCAGAATCTGATACTAACAGGCCAGATAGAGGGAAAAAGAGACAGAGGAAAGCAGCTGATAACATATTTAAAAGGCCTGATCAGGTAGATGACAGAACGGGGGCTGAGAGACGTTACAGGAGAAAGCGTGCTAAGAGCCACCAGGGATAGGGAGACGTGGAAGGCCATGATCGCCTACGTCCTGAAGGGACAAGGTACATAAAAGAAGATGCTAGTTTTATATCATTTCTATTTTATTTGCTTTTTCTTCCTCCAAAAACCGATTTCTTTATTAATTTTATGCCACAACAAGTTCTAAAAGAGTTGCACAAGTCAGAACGCATATTGGTTTATTAATCATTCCCGCCAATAATGTAAGCTTCTCCCCGAGAATTATGCAGGAAGATAGTGTCCGTCCATAAGCCTAAATTGGAAATACTTAAAGTTGAGTGTCTATAATCTGCCTCCATGTTTTAATAAGAGGCAAACCCTTACGGCTCAATTTACAATATTTCCCTAGTGGCGAATTGCAAATGACGGAAGAAATCCATTTCGAATCTTATGATGAAATAAAGTGCAATTGTAATGCAAGGCTATTTGGAGACACCAGGGACCAATACTTAACGAAGGCGGGACTATAGGGCCGAACACAGACACACACACACAAATGTGTGTGCGTGTGTTTCATATATGTATAGTGTATGCGCGCCCACGTAAAGACACACACACACACACACACACACACACACACACACATACATATATAATTTGGAAATGATTCAAACGTTCTACAATATAAATGTATTGAACACTTTTAATACAACTGTGTACTGGTTTAATTTAATTATGACCAAAAACTAACTAACTATATATATATATATATATATATATATATATATATATATATATATGTACGCGTTTATATATATATATATATATATATATATATATATGTACGCGTATATATATATATATATATATATATATATATATATATATATATATATATATTAGTAATTGTTACACTTTTTTTTCTTTTTTTTTTGCTGATATGTCTAATAAAGGTTATTTCTATATAGTTTGTTTTGCTTCTTTTGTTCTTACCCCCCCCCCCCACCTTAGTGTATATCTATTTATTTGCTTTTATCTTTAGTGTTTCAGCCTTTGCCCTGACGATCCGTAGTGTGAAACCGCGGTAGGTTTTGGCTCACTCTAGATTTTTGTATATATATATATATATATATATATATATATAAACGCGAACATATATATATATATATATATATATATATATATATATATATATATATATATATGGTCCTTGGTTTATATATATATATATATATATAAACCAGGTGAAAAACAAACAACAGTTTTACAATTCCTAGTTCTCCAGCATGAGCTGAAAGAAATTTCCGTGTCGCAATGTAATTTTAATGAAAAAATAAGTTTAATTTTCTCTCTCTCTCTCTCTCTCTCTCTCTATATATATATATATATATATATATATATATATATATATATATATATATATGAGATTAATATGGAGAATTTTGTCACTTAACTGAGCAGTCATGCCGACTTTGAAATTTCGTGAAGGCACCATTACGATGTCCTGAGTTCTCAGGTTTTTTTTTTCAGTTTACTCAGGGCATACGCGAAATGACAGCTCATTTAAGTGACAAACTTCCAAATCAAATTTTTCGACATTAATTCTATTAACGCTCTATCTCTATCTCGATGTCAAACACATTACGGCAAAAAAAGTCTTGGCACTAAGCATCATCACAACCCAACACTTTATATATATATATGTATGTGTGTATGTGTGTGTGTATCTGTGTGTGTGTGTGTGTGTGTGTGTGTGCGCGCTACGGAAATTAACGAATTTTAACGAAACTTAGTTATAAGCAACCGACAATTTAAAATGAATTGTTTGAACATTATCTATTTTTTTTTATCGTTCAAACAATTCATTTCAAATTGTCGGTTGTTTATAACCAAGTTTCGTTAAAATTCGTTAATTTCCGTAACATGTTTACATTTGTTGACATTACGATACATTTTAGAGTAGGTACCTTCACTTTTCAGTATAAATTTTCGATACCTGATTTTAAAATGAAATTTTAAAAATAAATAAGTTATATTTTAGGTTTAAAATTAGTTTTAATTGAAAGTCAAGAGATTAAATTTAGTAATTCCATTAAACAAAACACACTGGCGTATTTTAAAGCGAAATTATATTGATTGGAATCTAAAATATTTCAGATTAAAAAAAAAATTTAAAAGTACCGCCATTTTATTGATTGATGAGAGATTTTTAAACAGTAGCGACATTCCTGTTTTAAAAATCTGGCAAAAATAAAATATACGTCGCTGACACGTTATTGAAGTCAATTTTTTAAGTTAAAACTTGCCTTTATCTGTTTTCAAACGAAGTACTTGCTTACTCTCTGAAATATTTGCTATAGCATTTTATTAGCTAAGGTCATCCGATATACGCTGGCTATCTCAAGTGCCGAGTGACATAATGACAACCGGAAGTTATAAACAAGGCTAAAGTAGGGAGGCCGAAGGCGACAAAATTATACGAATGCAATTTTTTATGTAAGGGAAGACAACCCTTTAATCACGTGACCTTGTAATGATAAATATCACGTACGGCCATCGGTAAAAATGCACACAATTAAAATGTTTTAATCATTTTAAAAATCCAATGGCTCAATCATTTGTATTAAGCTTTTACATTTTCAATTAGGAATTGTAGTCTTCATGCATTAATTACATAACCTAGCCGAACACGTTGAGGAAGAAATTTAACAATAATTTTAAACTTTTTATAAATAATTTTTAAATATAATTAAAAAAAAAAATGAAAATAATTCTTGTAAAAATTCATTATTCATTGAATTTTTTTTCAGACTATGATACGCTTAATTTATATTGTTCATAAAAGCAATCAGAAGTTTATCCACATAGAAATTAGCATAATTATTGCATTTTTCGCAATTCGGACCAATTTTTTAGAAAAGGGGCTCTATTGGAAAAAAAACAAAAAACTGTTGATTAGCATTTCCCAATGACTCCTGAATTTAATTATATTAGGCTTATTGTGGACAAAATTCGAATTTTTAAGCGTTTGTGGAAATTAATTGGTGGGGGGTAACATATGTAAAAAAAAATATATATTTTTACCAATATTTTATACAAAATAATTATTTCAACATTGATTTCGGTTAATTGGGAATAAGTCCTGAAGTTTTCATCAAATTCCAACCATTATTTGATTTATGCAAGAATTTCCAAATTAATGTGTCTTTCACGGCCAAAAAAGTGCATTGCGTTTGTTTACTTAATAAAATAGCGGCAATTTGGATATAGCGCTTACGTAATAAAAAAAAGACATTCTACAACATTTTCTGAACGCCCAGAAAAAAATCGAACATCTCGCTCATCTTGTCTCCTGTAACTCTAACGCAGTCATGTAATTAACTGCTGAATGACTTTCAGCGTAGGACAACAAATTTCAGCCTATTTTCGGCCTATTTTCTTCCTTTACTAAAATTTTCGCCTATTTATTGCCTGTAATAAAAGTAATACGCGATTTTTTTCTACTTGTATTACTTTCATTACAGGAAGTAAATAGGCGGAAATTTAAGTAAAGGAAGTAAATAGGCCGAAATTTGTGCCTACGCCGAAAGTCATTCTGCAGTTAATTACATGACTTCGTGAGAGTTACGGGAGACAAAAGGTGCGATATGGAGTTTGATTTTTTCTAGTCGTTAAGGTCAATAAAGGTAGGTTTCTTCAAGAACTAATGGTTGATTTGAGTTCTGCATATACATTTGCACAGAAATAATGCTATTTTGGATAAATTTGAAGGGGGTGGAAGCCTTCGGGACCTAAAACGAAAATTTACCAGAAAAGGTACCTAACTGAGCTTAATAGAGAGAGACGGAATACGCATGTAGGAATGATCAGAAGATTCAAGAGAAATTACCCTAGCTAGAGGGAGATATTTGCTGACATCAACGCCAATTCCATGCATATGGACATTGGAGTCCTTCTTAAAGAGTGGAAGGTAACCAGGGATATAGAAATCAGAGGATGAAATAGAGCGATCAAGGTTAGTTTCACAGAGTTAAGATGTCAGGTGAGTTTACTTTGATGAAGAATTAAACGCTGCAAAATTTGGTACGGATACCACGGACGTTCGAGAAAGGGATGTTAATAGGTTTAGGCGATTTATACTTAGTTGGTTTAGTTTTAAATCTTACTTTGTGTGTTGTTACAATTAGTAACTTTTCGGTAAGGAGAGGTCTGAGTATCAGTCAGTCGTCAAATGCAACATATGTAGGAAGGAAACTGGCACAGACTGCAGCATAATGTGGCCTCAGGGATCCCCACCGGAAGCACTTGTCGGAATACCTAACTATGCGGGACATGGCACTACAAGATACCCCGATATTATTCAACTGATGATCAGAGCAGCCTCTCAAGACGCTGTGCAAGAGTTCGGGCCCTAATTTCCAGTCGTACGCAGCAACGAGAAAACTACCAATCTGGTACCCTCAGAATGAAGAGACGTTGCCACCACCCACACAAATTGCATAAAGCTTACAACAGCACTACTATGAGAACCTAAGGAGAGGAAAGAAATCAGGAACCCCTTTCTAAGCAGGAAACAAAACAATGAACTTCAACCCCTGTTCAACAAAAGAGGGAGGAGTATGAACCGTGCGATATTAGGGTCTATCTAATCCAGTTGAAATAAATAAATAAATGAAAAATTCTTTAAATTTTAACTTAACGAATGTCATGAGATCTCTTAGTGATCTCTGGAAGAGAATTTCAACATAACTTTTCTTAGAAATTTAAACAAAAATTTCAAAAAATCCTTCCTGTCCGGATGGATAAAAGAACTAACTGAAATCAGAAATATATTTTAAAATTTATCCAATGGTATATGTGACAAAACATAAAAAATAAATATTTTTTTTTTAATTTCTTTAATCGTGTCGCTCCAAGCAAGGCATTTTACTGCCACTGTTGTGCAGGGAGTTACATAGGAGGAATGTTATGATGAGTGAGAGGTTGCAGGGGTTGTCAGAAAGAGAATAGAAGAGGGAAGAGATTACTGATGAGAGTGGGGTGGACAAGGAGGAATGTTATGAGGAGTGAGAGGTTGCAGGGGGTGTCAGAAAGACAGTAGGAGAGGGAAGAGAGTACAGATGAGAGTGGGATGAATGTAGAAAAGCATGAGAGAAAGGATGTAGGTTAGTGTGACAGGAGATGACTATTGACTTTATATTTAAATTCTTGGAGATTGAAACTGTCAGGAAAGCAAGTATGCGGAAGGAAATTCCACAGGCGGGAAGTGCGAGAAAAAAGCTTTTGGAGTAAAATTTGCGTCTACAATTTATTGGCTTCACAGTAAAAGGGTGGGACCTAGTTACTAATCTTGTGGCTCGAGGAAATTCGTATATAGGGGGTAGCAGTGAGCTAAGTTCATCGGAGCAGAAGCCGTGAAAGTATTTATAGAAGAGACACAGGGAAGCCACACTGCGTAAAATTAAAAGCTCAGGTAAAAAAAAAAAAAATAACAAAAAAAAGGGGAGTCAATCAAGCTTACCAGAGACGAAATCAGCTGCCATCAAAATATTAACCGAGTTGAGTGAAGCTTTAAATTCATTATTGTAAATTCAATTTAAATAAAAAAAGTATATTTACACCTTTTCCAACGTTATATGCGACAAAACATAGAAAAATAAATAAATACATATATAAATATTATTTTTTAAAATTAAAAGCTCAGGAAAAAAAGTGTCAATCAATCTTACCAGAGTCGATATCAGCTGCCATCAAAATATTAACCGTGTTGAGTGAAACTTTAAATTCATCATTGTGAATTCCACCTCACTTTTTATTCAGTTGTTAATTCAATTTGTCTCTAGCAGAGACGAAATCAGGTATAATATATTGCGTTTTATGTAATTCATTCATACATCGCTTACAGTGACAAATCCTAACAAAGTCCAATACAAGCCCCATGATAAATGCACTAAAAAGTAGGTACCTCCACTCATTTTCGATACTCAACTTTTACAATGAAATTTTAAAAATAAAAAAAAAGTTTCTTTGAAACTTTTATGTTAGCTTTTAATTGAAAGCTAACTGATTACATTTACTATTTTCAGTAAGCAGAATACTCGGGTGTATTTCAAACAAAAATTATATTGATTGGAATCTAGCATTTTTGGGATACTTAAATATTTTTCGACCATTTTTGAGCGATGGACACATTTGTAAACAAAAGTTAATTCTCGGCTTGAAAAATCTTGAAAAGATAAAGAATTAGTGAAGGTACCTACTATAAAGTTTAAAAATACACAAAATAGATTGGAGTGGTTGGAACTAAGATTAAGCTGAAGTTCACCGACCCGGCACTAGTTTGATTCTGGCTGTAACCGCTTCCAGAAACATTTGTAGGAAACAAACTTTAATCTGTGTCTCTCTAGTCTGCTATAAGCTATATAGAATATTTTTTCTATCATTTTTGCATTTTAATTTTCTTACAGGTCTTTCCGTATTTTGGGAATTATTTATTGTAGGAATATTTAAAAAATCAACAGATGAAAGGAAAAGATACATTTTCTCTTTCTTTGTCTTACTCTTTCATAAAGGATGCGATAGTTACAAGACGTTGTCCACTTTTTCTCCGATCAGACACTCCCAGACAAACCGACTATTTAATTTCACCAAACCACGTAATGCACTCACATTCAAATACGCTACAGATAATCCCATGAGTGTTGTTCTTTATTTGTTATGAATCCTGCCTCTCTATGTATATCTTTTATATATTTTTATCTTGCTTTTGGGAGCCATGTTGTTATTATTAAATATATTTATAAAAATCCATCTGCATTCATTACAAACACTACTACAAAGCGTTAATCGTACTGCTCTACAAGATACATAGGGTCACCGTTATTGAATCTTGATACTGTACATTTCTTATCGACTAATTTAATAAGTCTACTGCTAAGAAAGTTCGTTTACTATGTCGTGTGAGACAATTTTTCTCACCCGAACCTGTCTCGAAAAATTACAAGTTTACCATTTGTTCTTGCACAGAATATTATTATCACAACCAGTCTTGTACATCTGCTTTTTATCAAATTCTAAAGAAGAATCTGCAATGTTATTGGTCCCGACTTGTCATCACGGCTTTAATCATTTTCCCATCGTTGAAACGTAGATTCTCTGTGCCTTTTCTATAAATATTTTGATGGCAATTATACTGATGAGCTTTCCTCTTTGGCATCTCGTCTTCACAAATTTATTCATAATACTACATTGGCAGCTAGGTCTTGCCATTTTATTGTTGAAATTGCTAGATGTAACCGTAAGTTCTATGCTAACAGTTTCTTCTTCGTAACGTTTCACTTGTAGAACTTTCTTCCAGTTTCTTGCTTTTCTGGCCACTACAATCTTCAAAAATATAAATGCAGTAAATTGCCCTCTTCTCGCTGAATCATGTTCTTTTATTCTACTTTCTCAACAGTAAGGCTTTCTTGTTTTATTTCCCTGCATCTTGGTGGCTTTATCGTCATGCTTGGAGTGAAATTATTAAGCAATAAATTCATAAAAATGTTCAACAAATACTTCTATTAAATAAAATGATAGTTTTTAAGAGATCTTTGTTGAAAGGAGTGTGAACGCATTTTAGTTTCCGCAAGCAAGAGAGTAAAAATGTAATATATTACCCTGAATGTCAGAGGTACATCCGGCTGTAGGTGAGGTCAACAAAAGACGAGCGTGATTGACACATATATTGACGCATATATCTGGCTGTGAATGATGTCAACAAGTGCAACAACAAAAGAAAAAACACAAACGACAACCGACTTGAAAGGCGATGGCCGGATAGGATGTGATTGACAGATACATCTAGCCATAGATAAATGTCAACCAAGGACAAGGATGGCTGACAGACATATCCGGTCGTAGATGATGTCAACAAAACGACAAAC